>JANEYF010004690.1:0-31765 GCA_029963845.1 Rhamnusium bicolor
TAATAATAATAATAATAATAATAATAATAATTAATAATATTTAATAATAATAATAAATAATAATAATAATAATAATAATTATTAATAATAATATTAATAATATTAATAATATATTTAAAAGATATTTCAATAATACATACTATTAAACATATTATTAATATATTAATAATAATATTAATAATATTAATATATTAATATTAATAATAGTTAAAAGATTATTATTCCAATAATTTTAATAATATTAATAATTGATTAATATTAATAATAATCAATTAATAATATTAAAATATGTATTTAATAATACATAATATTAAAAATAATATTAATATAATTAATATTAATATTAATAATATTAATAATATGTTAATAAGATAGTAATAGTAATAATAATAATATTAATAATTGATTAATAATAATATTATTAATATTAATATTAATAATAATAATATATTTAAAATAATATTAATAATACATAATATTAATAATATTAATAATTATTAATATTAATATTAATAATTAATAATATTAATAAAGTATTAATAATAATTTAAAATATTATTAATTGAATAATAATAATATTAATAATATTAATAATAATATTAATAATAATAAGTATTAATAATAATATAAAAATATTAATAATATATTAATAATAATATTAATAATAATAATATTTTTAAAGAATATTAATGAAATAATATATTAAACATAATAATAATAATAATAATATTAATAATAATATATTAATAATAATAATAATAATAATAATAATAATAATAATAATATTAATATTAATATTAATAATAATAATAATAATAATAATAATAATAATATTAATAATAATAATAATAATAATAATAATATAATAATAATAATAATATCTAATAATATTATTAATAATATTAATAATAATAATAATAATTAATAATATAATAGTAATATGTGTGTGTGTGTGTGTGTGTGTGTGTGTGTGTGTGTGGGCGGGCGGGCGGGGGCGGGAAGGGGCGCGCGCGCGTGTGTATGTGTATGTGTATGTGTATGTGTATATCCGCGATAACTCACAAAATACCAATGGGAGACTTCCCAAATTTGGCAGTAAAGATTGTCAACAAGATTTTGGGTGACACATTAAATTTGGTGATGTGGTACTACCAGAAGAGACATAGTGAATGAAAAAAGAAAAAAGGTACAAGGTCATTAATTATAAATTACCCACAACTTATCATCGTTATTATTGCCTATAGAAAAAAAAATTAAATGGAAGTTGTGTGGTTATGACTGAATTTTGTTAAAATGCTATCAAAAGTACAGTAGCGTGCAGATTTCAGGGGATACAAAAAAGAATGTATTTTTTTTAAATGGGATACCCTGTATATTATTAAATTTTTGGAATGATCCTTTGTTCTTGATTTCAAAAATATACAATATGTTACCCCTACCATATTCCGTTTTTGAGTTATTAAACTTCAAATATCTTAGTTATACTAATTACTATAAATATGGAGACGTTAACATTATTAAAGTGAGCTATGAGAATGACAACTATTATGTCTGATAAGTGACATTTCTCTAATGAAATAATCAAAATGGTTTACAGTGAGGAAGAAAAACCAAATATTTATACAAAATAGATGACAAAGATTTATTTAGGAAATTTAAATATAAATATATGATAACTCATAAAAGATGTTCGATGTGTCCACCATTATTGTCAATGCATAATTTAATTTAAGTTTAATTACATTCGTAAAAAATAATGAATAATTATCGGGTACGCCCGCATAAAGAAAAAAATTGCACGGTGGAAAAATGCAAAAATTGCAAATGGCAGAAAGATGCAAACCGTGGACACGTGTTTCTGACTAATAGGTCTTCATCAGCACGGTGTAGCTGAGTTAAAAAGATGAACAAAACTCAAGAAAAGACACTAAAGGAAAACCACTGACAGGGAGCCAGTCGCACCTTTGTGGCTTCACTTGGAAGACTCTGGTCTGAGAGCGACATCCAAGGATCGCACACGCGGGCAACTATAGCAACCTGCGTGGGATTCCGGACCCAGGAAAATGAATACGTACAAAGAATGAGTTAGACGCGGGTTTTTGCATTTTTCCACCGTGCAATTTTTTTCTTTATGCTGGCGTACCCGATAATTATCCATTATTTTTTACGAATGTAATTAAACCCGCGTATAACTCACTCCGGCATTAACAACCACCCCAATTTCATAAAGCAATTGAAAATACAACACGTCCTAAACTTTCTATAAAACTCAATTCTCCCAACTTGGACTTAATAGTTACAGAGTTTTATCGAAAGCTTGATAAATGCCTTGATAAGCCAGTCACTTATAATTTAATACAGACTAGAAGATGACCGTTTTGAAGGCTTTTTATAACTTTCTTTAAGACAAAACTATCTTTAAGTGTACTTGGCATATAATAAATTTGGCATAAATCAATAGTTTATGAACTGGCTACTATAAAGCACTGATAAAATCTAAATAAATGCAAATTTGCTACAACAACGTTTGTTCCATATCCATTTTAATAACTCGCCTCATAGAATTATACCATTTGTACCCTTGATTTCAGAAATTTTAAGAGACACGTTAAATCCGGAAACATTACACGTTCTAAAAAAACTATGAGAATGCCAGAAAACCTGGAAATTGTTAGAGCTGAAGCAATCTTTGAGCACAGTCTACGGCGCTCACGGTGGGTAAGTATCTGGTGAAAAATCCCTGTAGAGAAAAAATAAGAGATGTCACAATTAATATTTAAACAATATTTTTAAAACATTAGTAACAAATGGAAATATTAGTATTTTTAAAATATTTTAAATTTCAAAAACAGTATTTCACAATTTTGAAAAATAATGTTTAATGGATCATCGTTCCCAGCAAACGAATTTTTTAATTTTGTAAAATACTTACTTTGGGTTAGTTAATATTTCCTTCAAAGATGATGACAATTTTTCTTCTGTTAATTCTTGAAATGGAAGAACAGTCCCATAGCCTGCGACTCGGGCAGAATTGGCATTTACTTTTTGATCCCCAAATATGGGAATTGCAATAAGTGGTACACCATGATAAACTGTTTCTGTTGTGCTTAACAGCCCTCCATGTGTTATAAAAACCTTCACGTTTGGATGTGCTACAAAGTAATAAGACATTATCTTTAGATCTAATATTATACCCACGCATAAATTAGAAAAAAATTCTTACAAGAAATTAATATATTTGTAAATATGGATCATAAACGACTCGCTTCTGAGATACAGAGCGTTGATTTTAAATGTAAAAAATATGTTTTCTTTAATTACAAATTAACCGCTCACAATAAATTCATGATATTGCGGTAAAAGGCTGGTTATTTGAGAGAAAATAATTCGGTACTGAGGATTGTCGCTTATAATTTGCAGTGAATAGAGAGGTAATTGTGAATCTTTTTATCAAACAAAGTATAACCAAGATGTTCTTGACGTGCGTTTAATTTTCACTAAAGTTATCTCGGCGACCTACTATTGGACACTAAACTGTAATGGAGGCCCGTACTATTACATAGACGATCTTATTGTATATTCGATAGTTACCCACCTAATATGTCTTGTTGGGGTAACCATTTACCCAGTTTAACATTTGGAGGTTGGCCTGGTAGAACATCATCTTCCCATTTCCATAAAACTTTTTCTTTTAATTTTCTGAATGCCTTTAAAATGGCATCTCTCTTTTCAACTGGTAGATTTTTGCTTTTTAGATTAGATCCCAAACTAAAGTAAATGACACCTTCTTTTGCATTGTCCAAAAAAGTTTGTAAATGTTGGGGTAAGTTTTGGGGCGGCTTAATATGAAAACCACCAATTTCAATCATACAAGGAACAGAAGGTTGCGGGGTTGATATACTGACGTGAGAATTAAGTAATACTAATGATGAATTATAGAGAATATCATTTAAATCCAAGGAATTAGTAAAATACTTTTTAACCAATTTGTCCTGCATGGGGTAAAGGAAGAAAAATTGTAGAATGTAGAAAACAAATTTAATTATAGTGTTATACAACCGTTGGAAAAAAGACATTCTAGGTGAAAAACTGGAAAAGACTTCTGGAGCAAAAGAAGGCAGTGATGGGTTACCAACTAAATGATTTATCATAGAATTGGCATAAACACTGCTGAAAATAATTAAATGGGCATTAAAATGTGTAGAAAATGCCTTGACAGCATCATTAAGAAATTGTCCAGCGATGACAACATCAAATTTTTCATTTGATCTCATCAGATTTTGTACATTAGAATGATTTAAAGTTTTCTCAGTAGCTGTACTGGAAAAAAACGGATAAAAACGGAAAAGAAAATAATGGGCTTTTATCTTCTGACGTAAATGGATCAAGATTTTCTATCATACCTAAAAAAAATATATAATTGTTACTCTATAGCATAGCGTACATGTAATAAGAAATTAATGTTCCTCAGAAATGATTTATTATGTTTAATGTCAGGTACAGGTTGTTTCAAAAGTAATCAAATCTTAATATGTTTAGCAAATTTTCTATAGTCAAATGTTATTATTTTGCTGGCCTAAAAATCTGACTAACACCTATTTCAATACTTAAGTCACATATTTGTATAGCATTACAATTCACCACCCTCTGGAATTAAATAAATTATACAGGGTGGCCCACCGAATACAGTCCAGCCGGGTTTATGCCATTTTTCCCTCGCAGGACTAATCGCTTGATCTGCTCATTTAACTAGATAATGCATAGAATGAATTATGGCAACTCTTTCATTCCCAGGACACTAGATTACCAAATCCTCATAGTAATGAGCTTGGTATTTTTTTCACTCCTAACATCTTCATGAAAAAATTGAGGGAAGTAATTTTTTGTATACTCTAATGTATGTGTACTGATATAAATTTGCCGGCTAATTTTCATTTTTAGCAGTTTTAACCGATTCTTAGCTGGTAAAAAATCCGGGCAAACCCGGCAAAAAAATTCATAGACCTTGCATCTTATACGCAAGAATCTTAGGCTTATTGAAAATACCTGATACAAGTGCTAATTCTCTAATTCTAAACGTAATAAAAATTTTAGAAACCTTAAATGAAATCATTTTTAAAGTCATCGAGTAAGCATAATGTGATATTTAAAAAAGTTATAATTTTTATAAAAACTGTTTTAGAATCTTTTGAAGTCTTATATGTACCTACTTGTAATGCCTAAAAATTACTGTATCAAATTCTGTATGGTCGCTTACAAAAAGAAAATGATAACTCTAATAAAATAAGGAAGAAATATAGAAATACCTAGTACAAAATATACGATTTCTACAATTTATCTCATTCTTTGATATATTTCATATACCATATGTATAGCGGCAATTGTGGTCCGTTAGGAAAAGAATACAAGCAATAGCTGCGAACTAGGATGAAATGAGATAGAATAAGACACACCCAGCGAACATAAGGACAGGCACCAGCTAACTACAATACACTAGCACTGTTACGTCTATTTCACTTTTTCAATCGGTCTTTGTTAACAGTTGGCCACATTAGCAATTTTACATACGGTAGAAATTCGTTAAACACATTAGCCTGTCATATAGTGATGTAAAATGCTAGACCGTTTATTTTTTGGGAACGTTCCTTGAGCACCAACAAGCATGAACGAGCAGAAACGAACATAAACGAAAATTTCCCAGCATTAACGGGTCGTGATATAGAAACTAGTGAAAAACAAAGCAACTTTTCAAGATATCTAGATATCTATTTTTTTTTTTTTTGAAAGAATGTATAAGAGATTATATAGGCATTTTGAATTTTGATATATCACACTGCTTTGTTCCGGATTTGAGAAGCAAGAAAACGTATTTTTGTTTAAAGGGCGACGTTTTTGGGAACATTCCCGGGAACGATCCTGAGAACGTTCTCGCTTGTGCTCATTGTTCAAAAGGGAACATTCCCTACCCCTCGAGAATGTTCGCGCACGAACGTGAACGTTCTTCAATCACGATAGGGAACGTTCCCGCCTTCGCATCACAAAATGAAACATTTTTTAGAAATGAAACAAGCACAAAATTGTTATCGACAAAAAAAATGAAGGGAACAAAATATTTATGGAGAAGATAAAAATAAACGGGACAAAATAAATAGAAACACACTGTAACTGTTTAACTTGTTTTTAATAAAAACTCGTCAAGTTTTACAGATTTTTTAGAAAAAATAATGTTATACTATCGTTTATATATTATGTTATAATCATACGTATATGAAACAACCTATTTAAATATATAAACAAGTTCTGCAGAACACATAAATGTCATTATTCAATATAATATATTGCTTTTATATAATGCCGGCTGACAGATCTGTTGTTTCTGTCGCATGTCGCTCCATGTATGCGTAGGCGACTCCAATATACACGCACCCAGAAATATTTTTAAAGCTAAAATTGAATTTTAAATATATATCACTGCATTGATCTTGGTCTGACTTTTAATTTTATATCAAACATGTATATACAAAAATAACGGTTTTCTCCATTTATTAAGCTGGATAAATATCGATTAAAAATGCTAAAAATAAAATTAGCCAGTAAATTTACGTCACTGCTCTAACGTTAACCAATAATGTCTTGGTTTTTATACTCATTCTCACCTTCTTCTATTTTAACTCCTACTTCCTCCAAAATGTATAAAATGTAAATTTTGTACCATACTATTATTATTATCTATGCAACCTTCAATGTATTTGCTGTCCTTACGAATACGTCCCATAAGATCTAACTCCCACGAAATCTAATTCCCACGAGATCTAAATACCCTGAAATTATTTTCCCATGAGATCTAACGCATCACCCTGTGCATCTGTTCGGCTTTCCAAATGTGTTTTATCATGAATACGTACTTAAAAACGTAGATTTCAAATTCCAAAGAAAGTCCGAGAGGAATGTCCCATGAGATCTAATTTTCATGAGATCTAATTTCAACCCGTTTACTTATCACTGTAAAGCTTCAAATCGTTTCTGTGTATCACAGTTGTAGAGTACAGATGTACGTACTGTCGCCGGCATTCACCTTGACTGCGAAACTCTTTCTCCAGTCCAGTATATTATTAGCTTTCGAGTTGTGTACACGTTAAGTCACTTGGGCGTATTGCATATTGTTTTTGTGTTTTTATTTTATTTGTTGTACTGTATTGCTGATATTAATTTAATAATAAAGCATGGCAGACATATGCAGGGGTAGAAAACGGCCATTTGCTTACAAAGTGAATAAATGCATAGGTGAATTCTCGGATTTACTCTATGATGGTGTTTAAATAATTTGTAAAGTGTGCGTGAAAGATTTGATGTGCTGGGATAAGCGTGATTGTGGACTTCACGTAAATAGTGTACACCATAAAAGAAAAAAAATGGCGTGCCTTCGACAACACAGTTTATGTTTGACTTATTATTAATGCTGATTGCCTGTGATGTTCCGCTGCACATACTCGATAAACAACCTTTTCGAGAGTTCTGGAATAAATACAATGCCCAGGTCAAGTCGCACAACGGTATGTATCTATCTACCAATTGTACACGTAGACTTGGTAAATAAGATGAAATATGAATTAAAAAATACACGGCTGTGGTTATCTGTTGATGAGACAACAGATTGTAAAAAAAATTCTATTTTAAATGTTATAGTACGAGTACTGGACCCTCTTAAACCGACAGTTCCACTGTTACTAGCTAGCAAAAGACTAAGTCATTGTACTAGCGAAACAATTACCAGGGTGGTGCTGGAGAGATTAGAAAAATTTGAACTGTCAAAAAGTCAAGTGTTGATGTTTGTGACTGATGGCGCCATGACAATGCGTTCGGTAGGCCGTTCTTTGCAAGAACAAGGTTGTACGTTTATACATGTTACGTGTAAAGTGCATGCTTTACATCTTGTGGCAGAAACTATTCGAAAAGGTTTTCCAGAAGTGTATGCATTAATAGCAAGTACCAAAAAAGTGTTTCTTAAATCTCTTAAACGTTTCCGTGCATTTCATAGCAAGTGTCCCGGTATTCCTGAACCACCACAGCCGATTCTTAGACGTTGGGGAACATGGTTGCAGGCAGCTTTTTATTATGCTGAATATTTCCAACAAATAAAAGCTGTGATACTACAATTCAATCCAGATGAGGCGGCAGCTATTAAGGAAAGTCAGACAAAATTCAAAGATATTTCCGTTGAAACAGCTTTAAAAAAATATTGCGAAGAACTATAAACTATTATATGAACGCATAAAAAAATTAGAAAACAGTGCGTTGTCGTTAGCGGGGTCACTGCAAATAGTGGACGAAGTAAATCTACTGCTACACGCTATAGGTGACGCAACAAATGAACGCGTTAAAGAAAAGTTCGCAAGTGTGTTAAATAAAGACAGCGGTTTTACCAAATTAAGATAAATATGTGATGGTGCAGCCCCAGATCCGCTAAGTGCGTTCAAAGACTATTTTACGTATGCGCGTATTACATCAGTAGATATCGGACTGTCGTTTTCAAAATATAAGCGAACCAAAGCGAACATCACTCATAGAGACAACCATAGAAACATACTTGATGCTACAAAATGGCTACACATCTTCTCATCTTCTCGGAAGAAGGAATGTGCAAAGGCACAAAATCAACATTGTATAAAGTTTTCACACAACTTCCAGAAGGTGTAGAATTCGGAGATAACCAAATCAATGTTTTGGATGGATGATACCTTTTGCATAAAGTTGTATGGCATTGTAATGATTCCTTTGCTTCCATTTGAGAGAAGTACGTTCAATATGTACGAGTCACTACGGTTCACATGCAGTCGCTGTTTTCGACGGATATCCGATTGATGGTGGCAATAGGAATACTAAGACCACAGAAAGACTTCGCCGATCGAAGATACATATGTCTGTGGATGCGCTCTTCGATGAAACAATGTTGGTTCAAGTTTCCCAAGAAAGATTTTTAACCAATGAAAACAATAAAGCCCGTCTAATTTCGATGCTGACAACAAAAATGGAACAGGCTGTTATTACTGTTAAACAGGCGGAAGAAGATGCTGATGTGTTGATTTTCAGCACAGCGATTTCCTTGTGCTCAACATTTGATGTTGTTTTCGTTGTTGGCGAATACGTTGATCTTCTTGTTCTACTGATAGCATTAGCACCATCCCAAAGTAACATCTGCCTTCGCAAGCCAGGAAGAGGCAGAATTGCTGAAAGACTATATTCCGAGAATAGTTTGAAATATGAAGAAGTGACTGAGAAGATTCTGTTTCTCCATGCGTTTAGTGGTTGCGACACGACATCGTCCATCTTCAACCAAGGAAAAAAAATTTTGTTCGTTTGTTCAGAAAACCGCAGGACTCAATGCCACTATTAGCATTTTCAAATGTCAGGATGCAACACCAGACTACATCGCAGATGCTGGAGCACGCTTTCTCGTTGCTTTGTTTGGTGGCAATATGGGAGACGAAACTTTGGAAGAAATCCGCTACCAACGTCTCGGTAAATCTACTATAAAAAGCAAATTCAATCTTGCTTCTTTGCCACCAACGAAGGACGCTGCGTGGTATCATGCATTCAGGACGTACCACCAAGTCCAAAAATGGTATGGGATCCAAAAAAATCGAGAAGACTGGGGCTGGAAACTTGGCAGCAAAGGGCTATCTCCACTCACAATGACAGCGCAACCAGCACCTGAGAACTTATTGAAATTCATTTCATGCACTTATCGAAAAGGATGCAGCGGAGCATGTAGTTGAAGGAAAGCTGGGTTGAAGTGCTCTGTTGTATGTGGCTTATACAGTGGTCATTTATGCGAAAATGTACCGGAGGTACTCATCGATAGCGAGGACGAAGATAACGAAGATTTATCAATGGAAGAATAATGGATTCTCAGAAGCACTGATGATGATGACATTGTGGACACAGATTATACTGTAGACGTCAACATCAACCGACCAGGACCATTAAAAAAGGGAAAACGCTAATAATATAATTGTGTGGTCAAGGTGGAAATGAGTATACTTTGAATTTACAAAATTATTATAACTGTGTAATAAATAGCGAGAAACAATCGAAAAATTCACAAAAATGGACAAATTCAATCTTGCTTCTTAGCCACCAACGAAGGACGCTGCGCGGTATCATGCGTTCAGGATGTACCACCAAGTCCAAAAATGGTATGAGATCAAAAAAATCGAGAAGACTGGGGCTGGAAACTTGGCAGCAAAGGCCTCACTCCACTCATAATGACAGAGCAACCAGCACTTGAGTACTTATTGAAATTCATTTAATGCACTTATCGAAAAGAATGCGGCGGAGCATATAGTTGAAGGAAAGCTGGGTTGAAGTGCTCAGCGAGGACGAAGATGACGAAGATTTATCAATGGAGGAATAATGGATTCTCAGAAGCACCGATGATGATGACATTGAGGACGAAGATTATACTGCAGATGTCATCATCAACCGATTAGGACCGTTAAAAAAAGGGAAACCGCTAATAATATAATTGCGTGGTCAAGGTGGTGTGGAAATGAGTATACTTTGAATTTACAAAATTATTATAACTATGTAATAAATAGCGAGAAACAAAACTGGGGAGTTTTACTATTTTTTGGGAAAAATGTTCATCTTTCCAACGCTGTAACTCGTTACATATTAGACCTACAAAAATCAATCGCTGCGGAGTTATTTTGAAAAAACTAATTTTTTGTACCTTTTATTCGAAAACTTGGATTTTTTGTCAAGGCCCAGACCTGAACAACATAATTTAAAAATTATTACTACCCCACCTTTTGCAGGGCAAAACTCCCTACATACTGGACTAAATCTTTCAAAAGCAATTTCTCGGAAACTAATACCTTAATTTTAAAAAGTGATACCATTGTAAATAGAATTTCACAGGTCTTTAATTGATGTATCTCTTAACTCTTCTTGCTATTTGAGATTTTGCGGGTAAATATCTTAGACTATCACAAAAAAAATAGACCTACTTATTTACATTATACCGTGCCCGAGATAACTAAGCATATTCTAAGCGATGCATGTGGGGAAAACAATAAACAAATCGAAAGAACCAGATACGCATATGACATATGAGCGCATCTGATAGAAATAGACAATTATAAAATTAAGTGGGCCAGTTAAATAAATACAGAGTGTCTACTGGAGCCATTTCCAATTTCCAGAACATAGTTGAAAATTACTTAGACTATCATGAATAGTCTAAGGAAAACAGCAAGCACCTTGGAGATATCAGCACAGATTTTGTTCTGTGACATCAGTCCATCTGTCATCTTTTTTTTTCATGGGAAGAGAAAAATCTTCAGAAACACACCTGAAGGTCCGTGCCTACAGGTGCTGTCAGATTTCTACTGACTCAGACCTTTCTTCTTTAGCTACTATATCATGCCTGAAATCGACGTAAGCAGTGCTTCAGACATGGACCTGTCATATTTTTGTTTATTATTCCCTCCTTTTCTTAATTTCTTCTCTCCTCTTCTTTACTATTCATAATGCCTCTAATTATTCCTGACACATTATTCCATCTTTCTTCGTTAATCGCCGTGATTTGCATCAAATTATCCACTGTTAATATGTATCCGATATGTTCCTCTAGCTTATCTCTTTCAACACTCCATACTGGGCTGCAAAAAATTATATGTTCAGCATCATCTTCTTCGTGTCCACATAGGATGCAATTCTAGTCGTCTGTTTTGCCAATCTCCTTTAGGTACCTTTAAAAGCCCCCGTGTCCAATCATAAACTGGGTAAGGTAATAGTGTATTCGTGCCCTCTATCATACCATATCCAAAACTTTAATATTAGTCGTTTTATCCAGTTTCCCCCCACTTTGCCATTTGTTTAGCCCTTCTTTCCACAGCCATAAGATCCAGCGGTATTTCTCTTGACAGTACTAGTGCCGCATGGACTAAAATGGTTCTGTATCCTCTGCAGATTCGTACGCATATTGTTCATTGCATATTTATTAACATGTTTTTATACTTTTCAATTTTCAGTGCATTTATGCAAATAAGCGTTGAGTATAACATCATCGATTTGGCTATTGTCACCAGTACTCCTCCTCTCTTTTTTTCGCTAGATCCTCTCTGTCTTGGCATTAGTCTTGTGAGTGCTACTACTACCTGGCTGGCTATGGTTTCGACTTGCTTAATATATGCGTCAAAGTTTAGTTTCTCCTCTAAGGTCACATCTAGATATTGTAAGGATTATTATATTATTATATTTCCTTGAGGTACACTACCAGTGATTTGTCACAGCGTTTCGTCAACTATAAGGTAGACCCTTAGTCTTAGAAGGTACCGGGGGCACTGCCTTCTTTTCTATTTTCTCCATTATCTGTTGCAAGGACGTTGAATTGAAAGCATTTTGCACGTCTATGCGCACATAATTTATGTGTTTAATATTTTTCTTCATTTCCATCTCTATTACCTGTACTGAAGATCTTTTCTTCCTAAATCCAAATTGGCGCGTCGAGAGGGCTTCGTTGTTCTCTAGTTCCCCTGTTAGTCTTATTGCTATTAATTGTTCTAGGAGTTTGCCCATTGCGTTGAGGAGACATATCGGCTAGTAGGAGGACAATTCCTGCTCCAGTTTGTCTGGTTTCTTGATGAGCACCACTAGGACAGTTCTCATATTTTTGGAAACCTGCCATTCTTCAGTGTATTATTCATGACCTCTAGGGTGTATTCGGGGAAATTCTCTACCATAAACTTAATTACCCTTGACAGGATTCCGTCAGTGCCTTAGGCTTTATTGACTTTTATCCTGCTGATGGGTTCATTTAATTCCTCGTTTGTGAATAGTTCTACATAATTTACTACTGGTTAAGTCCATTCCACGTAACTATCTTCTGGGGGGCGTGCATTTGTGATTTTGTATCTGGTCTCCGTTTCAATTACCGGATTACTCCTGAGCTTTTTCATTACAATTTTGTATCCATCTTCCCAGACAATGTCTTCCACTTCCTCGCATAACTTTTGCCAGTGGAGGTCTTTTTCACTTTTGATTTTATTCCTTAGAACCCCTTAGGAGTTCTTATATGCTTCTTGTGCAGATTGCTGTTCTTCATCTGTGGATCTTGTTTTTAGTCTCATCAACGTCCTTCTAACTTTAAAGCATTCCCTTCTCAAATTGCCATTTCATCAGTCCACCAGTACAACTGTTTAAGACTCTCTCCATTTGTTGATATTTGTGTATGGAGGCATTGCAGGCTAGTTTCTTACTTTAATGCATTCTTTTGCATCTACCTCCTTATCGGTACTTAGAATCTCTCCCATCCTTTCTGAACTGGGTTTTTAATCCATCCTTTCCTTTTACTCCTAGTGCTCTTTCCTGCTGCTTTGTCTTTTCTAATTCGAACACTATGGTGTTGAACACTATGATCACTTAAGCTTTATTTCTGTAGCACAATCCAAATACTTATTTCGGGAGCGAGTTTTTCGGATACATAAGTTATATAATATGTGATTGCAATCTGCCCCATTCAAATATGTGTTTGGTACCTCTTTTGTATTATATGGTTATTTGCTGCTATCCAGTTTGTTAGTACAGTTCCTCTGACATCCTCTATGAGACATGCCCACTACCCAGATTTGGCGTTGAAGTCGCTTGCCACGATTGTATTGTCCCTATCGTTTGCTACATCATTCCTCTGATGGTCATGCTTTTGTTGATTATTTTTATTGCCACATAAGCCTTCTTGTTCGTCATCCACCTAGCGTATTTTTCAACTGTCTTATAGTTTGGCTCTGATCCTCTTAGAATGTCTACTAGAAGCTCTCCAGCTGTTGCCTCCAGTAGGTCGTGTGCTACCGAGCTTCTCTTGGTGTTAAGTTGTATTATTTTAATTCTTTCTTTTATTTGTTCGACTTGTCTTAGGACACCTGACGTGTCCTGCTCTGTAGCCATTTTAGTACCTTTTACTTTCTAATTATTATGTTAATTTTAGAATAATAGTAACAATAATGTTTATTTATTTACCAAAAGTAGTATTACAAAATGAACAAATAACAAAAATATAAACTACGTAAATAAATAAAGTACTCAATAAGTGAGCTAACACTTGTTTTGAGATGAAGAAAACAATGTTTAATATTTATTTAATTCTAATAGTACTAATAAATTAATAATAATTGTAATGTGATTGCTCATATAATATTTCTAATATAATAAGTAAAATACATGCACACATACACACAACTACACACATGCACCTACATATGTACACACATATACACACATACCCACATGCCTTCACCTACACCTAATTTTGTATTTTGCATACAAATATATAACATATACTTATGTTATTCACTACTTACTAAAGTAATTTAAGAAATATTAAAAAAGTACATACCTAGTTAAAACAATAAACTACAGAATGCGAATAAGCGATATTTTTTTTTAAATAAATAAATTAAAAAAGATAAACTGAAATAATGTAATGAACACCCAAAGATAATCAAATTTATTTGTATTCTATTGTGTGATAGAATCTGTGCCTCTGTTTAGATTTCTTCTTTTTCTTTGCCTGTAATTATTTTTTTAAATCGATGTAAGTATCTTACTCTACTTCTTCTTTTAATGTTACAAATACCGTTTAGTACGATACAATATTTATTAAATATATCAATCATTATTGAAAGGAGGAGGAAGCGTGGGTAATTGCTTTTAAGTTAATGTATGGTCATGTGTTGAATGATGAGTTGATGAGTATAGGTGTAAAATTTTGTTATTCATTTCATTATTTTGTTTTTGAAATAATAATTAGTGTTTTTTTAATAGTAGGTATTCTTATAAGTGAACTGACTAAAAACTATGTTGTTGTTTTTATTTCTGTATATTGACTTATATATTAGTAAGTTTATTTAGGTATTATAATAAGCGTGTTACATACGCCTACAAAAACATCACACCAACAACAATCCAAATTTTGAATGAAAGGATAATAAATGCTTTTAGAAGTTTCACTTTGGCAATTTTATGATCAATAGAAACCTCATTCCAAAGACGCATATAAATGTGTATCAATCAAAATGGGCTACATGTGGAGTGCTTCTTATAATATCATCTCTTTGTTACAAAAAAAAAATAAAATTTATTGCTGAATTTTGTAGTTATTTTTCAATAAATTGAAAAGGTTACAATTGGCCATAGGGATGTACGTACAAAAAATTTTTGTATTTTATTTCTGCATCACATCGTCCAAAAATATACGGGGTGTTTCATTTAAAAAAATTTATAAAATTCAGTTCAAATAGTTGTAAATTTAAAAATTATTTTTTGGCCACCCTATACACTTTTAGGAAGTAAAAATAGCTTGGTGTCATCACACAGATATCTTATAACTGGTAACATATTTCTTCTTAAAATCGATAATTGTGCCTGTAGTGATTTTTTTAATATACACGTGTAAATGGCATAATTTCAACAAAAGAAATCATTACAAGTGATTGGGAGAGAGTTAATAATAAAACAGGAGTGGAAGGAAACCACAAAGAGGTTTAAAAAAATGTTCGGATATACGCGGCATTCCATTTAAAAAATGTTAGTTGCCCCGGTAGAATCGTTTGGCTCACCCTGTATACTCAAAAATAATTTCCGGTAATAGACTTTTTTTGTTTAGTTTATTTATGTTTTTAAAAGAAGTTTCTAGCTATCATAGAACTCGAGATATCGAAGTCAGACGCACTATTACCCCACCGTGTATTTCTAAAATATAAAATCAGTTTAAAACAAACAATACGCACAGTCATTGTCATTATCAAGTGATTCACAATTTGTCGCATCGTTTACTGAGCAGTTTACTTTTGATTTTCATTATGTTAATGCACATATAAATAGTGTTCAACATTGGCATTTTAATCAAATCATCAGCTAGATGATATGATATTTTTGAAACATGTCAGGTTTTGAATGAAATCGATATATTAATATAGACATTTCAATAGACTACGAAGTGATTTAACTAATTTCAATAGCAAAAATGAAAATTAATGAGGATTTTAGTTTAGCAGTCAAAAGGTAAATTTTTGATTATTTGGACGTAATGTTTGCTCCTCGCCTTCATTATATCAAAATTATACTGGTAAATTGTAAGTTACTAAAAACAGATTATTTGCTTATTTTGTATATATTCTATTATGTCAATACTCTTCTGATACGTAGAATTTTATCATGCATAAAAAATTTAAAAAAATTTTAATTCCGATCGCTTTCCTATATAAAACCAAAGATATACGTCAAATAACAGATTCACATGTAATATGTGTATGATATATTTTAATCGAATGTATTAATAGAAATGAAAAATATAACCTACCTTTATATTCCTCTACAAATCCTGTTAAAACAATATCTCTCCAAGAACCTCCTTTGGGAGGGTTACTTTCACTAAATGGACTAATCATAGTGACATCGTGTCCAGCCTCGGCTAATCCTCTTAACAAGGCATTTCCGAGAATGTAGTGACTAGGAGCAGGCGTGGGAAATACAGCCAATATTCTGGCACTATCACCTAAACTTGTTAAACATGCCAAACAAAAAAGCACTACTAATAAGTTTGTAGTAGCCATCTTAGATCACAGTGATTGATTGACTATACTTGCTACATATATATGTTGCATGCTATAGAAGTGCAATCTTATCTTTGATTCTACACGACACATATTTTTATTATGTAACCTTGAAAAGTGAGATACATAACTATCTATTTCAATATGAATATACTCCGTGAGTATTAAGCAACTATTTATAATACTTTTGTTACGTATATCGATAAAATTACAACTGAAATATCTGAGCTCAGGAATTAAGGATCACAGTGATACAGCATATCACAATATTAATCATATTGTACTATATGATTAATATTATATGCCATATCACTATGACTTACAAAAATTTATTAGCTCGGTGCTACTAAATTTGGTTTGGTTTTCCACAAAACACCATATACTGCACTCGACACGCGTTTCGCCAACCAAGTTAACATCATCTGGAGATAATTAAACAGTTCACATCAAAGGTTCTAACCCTTTTCAGGAAAAACAATTAATAGTGTAAAATAATTGACTACTTTAAGGTTTAAATGTATGTATTTTTAGAAATTATAGAATAGCAATCAAAAATTTATCCCTATAACTCTGAATTAGTTTCCGCAAATACCAAAACATTCTGCTTCACAAACACTCGATGCCCGTTTCGTCAACCAAGTTGGCATCATCTGGAGATGATTAAATTAAACTTGCATTATTAACGCTCTTTATTTATACCTAAACTCTCGTCACACTTCCAAACTGCGACCAAATAGTGAGAGCGACGACCTATAGGGCCCGGACAACACTATCGTCTCAAAAATACCAAAAATGAAAATCTGAATTGCTATCTGAAATACTAATTTTCTAACAGTCAATAAATCAAATATTTATAGTTTAGTAAAGTAATAATTTATTTCAATGTTCATTGGGTTAAGTTAGAGGATTACGAACTTCGGATTTCGGTGTGATTTAGATAAAGGCTAATATTAAGAAACCCATTTGGAATAAACGATTTTGTACCCAAGGCACAACTAAAGTGTAAAGTGTTATAGGTACCGGGTGTAACAAGATCATGGTACACCCCCCCTTTTTCTCCTTCAGTTTTGAAGATAATTGATTAATTTGAAGATATCTTATATACATAATAAGCGGCACTTTTTGACAAACAAGTGATTTTCTTTAAATAGAACACCCTTTATATTATTGCATTTTTGTATTCTGCATAATTTTCTGAATCCAACGATACCAAATAAGTGACATTTTCAACGTCAATATTTTTTACAATACAATTTTTAGTTTTCCATTCAAGTGTGCCATGACGGTTCCGATTTATTCTAAATGACCCGTGTAATGTTAGAGAAATCGAAATTCTGCCAAAAATACTAAATTACATGATTTATGAACAAACAAAGTTCATCAAAATGGTTTTTGGAGCCAAACTCAATTTTTTCAAATGGAACCATATTGGTACCGTGGTACCATTAATTTGTACTATTATATCGAATTTATTCATATATCGTATTAAAATGAGCGATAAATACAAACAAAATTTCAGCTAAAAGAAAACAAGAAAACACAATTTTGTTCTAATTACCTAGTTATACATAAGGTGGTTTTGGAATACAAAAAAATGAACACAAGACATTACTACAGTTGTTCAAAATGCTGTCCATTAACGTCAATGCACTTCTGAACTCGCATAGCTGTCTCTCGAAGAACGTTCGCCAATTGCTGGGTCGTTATGCTATTAATTGCTTCACGAGGTGTAACGGCAGTTGCATAGACTATTTTTTTTAAATGACCCCAAACAAATAAATCAAGGGGTGTTAAATCAGGTGACCTTGGAGGCCACCTCACAGGACCGTTCGTCGAAATTACGTTTTCTCCGAATCTCCGTTGAAGGCAATCAATTGCTATCCTTGCATTATGGGGAGGAGCGCCATCTTGTTGGAAATACATTCCCTGTCGTAAATGGAAAGGTAATTCAGCTAAACTGTCCTCAATTTCATTGTGCAGAAATCCCAAGTATCTGGCACCAGTCAGGGGTCCTTTAAGTATTATTGGACTAATGATTCTACTACCGATTATTCCAAGCCAAACATTGAAACTGAACCTCACTTGAAAATTACCCTCCCGTAATAAATTTTGATTTTCTTATGACCAATGTTTTGTATTTTGTCGGTTAAATAATCCCAAATTTGTAAACCTAGACTCGTCCGAAAATAAAATCATTCCCAAAAAATCATTGTTTGGCTGCACGTTATTCTGTAAAATCTAATTGCAATATTCCATCCTACGTTCGTAATCATTTTCGTACAAATGCTGGTGCAATTGGTATTTAAAAGATTTATAGTGATATTTGTGCAAAATTAGGCTTACTGTTTGGTGATTGTTTTCCATTCAAACCCAATTTGCCTTAAAGAAACAGTCTTTATCAACTTCTACTCGAGCCAAAACATTAATTTCCGTTCCTTCGTCAACAATGAAATTTTCTTCGGGATCATTGTTATTGTTTTGCTCACTTCGGAATTGATTTTCAAGACGATTAAAATAATTTCTCGCTGGACATTGTCTATTAGGATATCGTTCGGCAAAAGGTGCCTAGCCGCAAAGGCATTTTTTTTTACATTCCCCATAAATAATTAGCATATCCACTTGTTCATCTCTTGCATAAATTTGCGGCATTTTGAACACAATTAACAAGAATTTTAAACAATTGTTAAAGACACAATAAAAACACCAGTAAACCAACAAATGTTTGACAAGCTAAATATTTCATTGTTTTCAAAGCCACCTTAGTTAGTTACTTCTTAATATTTAATTAGAACAAAACTGTATTTTCTTATTTTCTTTTGGCTGTAAATATAAAAGTTTGCAGTATTTTTTAACAGTATATCTAGAAAAGCCAAATTTCCCATACAAATGCGGTTTTGTGTTTTTGTAGCAATTTGATATCACATCTTACTGTTTATAATATATTTTTTTTATTATTTATTTTGGCTTCGGAATCTAGGTCCATTCAACCCTGTTTATAAGATAATCATGTATTAAAATAATATAGAATGCTACGTAAATATCAATTACAGTGTCGTTAAATACCGTTTAATTTCAAAAATAACCAAATTTGTAATTTGAAAACCTATGTAAAAAAACACGATGATATTTACTTAAAAAAAAGTTATTTAGATATTATTAAAATTCTTAAACTGTCTAAAGTGTTACCTATGTTTAATAAAGATTGTGCTGACGACCCTGCAAATTACTGACAAATTTCTATTATACCTCTCTTTGAAAAATGTTCCAGGTGGTACTAAAAATACAGATAACGAATTATTTTGAAAATTGTAAATTATTTACTAGCTGTCTATACGGTTTCAAGAAAAAAGTTGTCGACGACTTTTTGGCAATCAATTCTTTAATAGATGTAATAAATAAAAGCTATGAAGATAAAGAATTCGTACATGATCAATTCTTCGACGTAAGCAAAGTTTTTGTTTGTGTGTCGCACAGCATTTATAAAATTAAGCTTTTATTAATTTTCCGAAAATAGCATAAATTTGATCTTGTGATATCTCACAGACAGATATCAATTTGTTACATTTACAGAATAATAATAATTCAGATTTGTTAAATATTAAATTTGGTGTTCCTCAAGGATCTATTCTAGGGCTAGTAATATTTCTTATTTAGCAATAAATAATACGTTAGCGAAATTAGACCATTTTGTAAAAAACACAACGTTGGCTCTCTCCCATAGGGATAACAAGGTTCTGTTATCTGAAGCTCACAACTTTTAGTCAGAAATAAATGAGTTAATTAACCCTTAACTCATTTATTTCTTTTTAGTTCAGAATATACGTGAACACCCTGTACAGTTGAGGACTGATTTTAAACCAATAAGTTAGTTCTGAATAAAGATAAAACTGAAACAATAATTTTCAACATTCCGGATATGTGTTAAATTTTTTTGTTATTTTAGAAAATAAGTTAACTTAAATTTTCAATCAAAGTTTTCTTTTGTTTGGCAAATAGTGTATCATTTACAATAATATTATTGGCATATAATGCATTGATTATACTTTTTTAACTTATGCTATCATAGTATGAAGCTATTCGGCACATACACCGTTTTTTTAATTCAAAGAAAGGCTATACGGATCATTGCAGGATTGGCATACAGAGAGGATTGCAAGGACACTTTTACTAATCTAAACATACTTTGCCTTGTACATACATACTACAATGTCTCCTGCACATGAAAGAAAGTATAAATAATTACGTAACACATTGTAGTCTTCATTCCTATTCAACACGTAATAAAAATAATATTAATTTAGATTTATTGCAGTTATCAAAAACTGGGAATGAGACAGGCTATTATCCAATAAAGTTTTTCAAGGTGCTGCCAAAGGCCATCCAGGAACTCGAATGTAAACGATATAAATTAGTACTTAAACAATTTTTGTTAGAAATTGCGATTGAGATATCTCAAAGCTAAAAAATGTAAAATATCCATTAATTTGCTTTTTTTTTTTGTAAAGTTTACATTAATTTTTCTTAAATTTTTAAAGTTATTTAAAGTTGTCAACTAATAAATAAATAAATAAATACAAATTTAAAGAATTTACTTTACAACTATAATGTTCACAGCTTCCTTGACATGTGTACAAAATTTGACAAGGCTATGTCAACAATTAAAAAAGTTACAGATTTTTGAGGTGCGAATGTGCTGTTTATCCTATAACGCGACGTCATGCATCAGCCTGGCATCAGCTTGATTCACTAATCAAGAAAGCATACTATTTGGGATAGATAGAAATTTTGTTCTTAGTTTCAGGCCCTGAAGCGATTCTTTAAATTTAGGGTTTAAAAGCTGAATCACCTAGTATATTCAGACCAGAATATGGATCATCTAGACTTTGTTGATCAGAAGATCCACTTCAAAATTGTTTTCCTAAAAATTGAAATAGTGTGGTTGAGCCAATAAGCAATGGAAGTTCCCGCAGTCCCAGAGGATATTAATCTATAGTACTTAACTGAGCCATTGGTCTAATTATTTACAATAAATAAATTAATACAAAATTTCAGCGGTCTGACCTGAAACAAAGTGAATCATTGTAATCATTTCATTACCTACTCCTTAAATTCTGTATAATTCACAGTATTCATCATTATCTTAAGAGCTTCTCTTATTTTCGGTCTGTTCGATCAAAAAAATTACAGAAATACGTTTTTGATCCCATTCATTAATTGCCAAACTGGTTCAAATATATTTAGCCTATCTTTATCAGAAAATTCGTAGCAATGTCTTTTTTTTTTGGTTGTCGATACATCTTTGAATTACAAGTCGATCCAATTTTTCTTGAATGGCTATTTTTCCCATACTTTACGATGCCATTTCTATTTACCCACGTATTCCTTTACTTCCATTCTTTTTTTTTGTTTGGTTTCGTTTCCAGTTATCTGCATCTGCTTCCTATTTCTTTTCTTTCTTTCTAGCTGTTCGTTTTCATAATTTACATCATTTCTTGTTTCCAACTCACCGTTTTCGTTTTCTTCCATAACTTCGTCACGACCATTCTCTTCAATACCAGATGAACAATCATCCTCTAGATCAGATTCAAGGACATAACTCATAACTATTTTCTATTTATTTTGAATGTTTGTTTTCAGAATTATCCTCAATGCAAAATAAAATTTGTTCAATTGGGATACCATTATCAGTATTTTCCAAATTTGCGGTATTATTTTCGGCAATAATTTTATCAATATTTTCTAAACATTGATCACATTTTCTGCTTCTAACTCTAAACTGTTGTTTTCTTTAAGGTATTTAAAAACCATTTTTGCAGCCCTTCACGTTTCATTAAAAAAAATCAACGCCTAAAAACAAGGAAAAATATATATTAATAGAACGTATCTTGTTCGAGGTTTTAAATATATTTAAATGTTAATAAAACGTATTTTAACTTACAGGATAAATAAGTTCAAACAGTATTTCAAATGCAAAGTTAATTATAATTATTTATAACAAAATAACCTAGAACATATTAATATTATTTTGACTTACCTGAATCAGTTTATTTCGCCAAATGTTTATTAATATTTACCAAATAAACAGCATAATGTTGGTCTACAATAACGACTTAATTATGATACGTTTTATTGCCTCCAAGAATAATGCATCTCTGGTATGTTTTACTGCGTTCGCCTGAATTGAAAGTTTTTTATTGGTTAAAATGATACGTTCTATACACCAACAAATGCGTAATTATAACGAGAGCTATATTATGTAAAAAACGTTAATTCGGCAAAATACACAGATACGTCCTATTGTTTCTAAGCCGTCAGTTTGTGATTAATAATTGTAATTTGTAACGTTTATACACCATGATCACTGATCAGACAGCTAGATTATATTTATAACATTCATCCTGCCTTAATTTCATATATAATCTTCTAAATATTTCGAAGTCTGCCTGTGACGTTGAGGTCTGTTCATATATCATGGCCTTTATTCTCTTGAGAAATATCTGACAGCATTATCAATACTTAATTGTTTTTAAGAGGATGAGCTATGAAGAGAAACAGGTGAAGTATCCAAAATTAAATTATTCTCATCTGTTTGAGGAGTTGAAGTGTTTTGAATTAGTGCATCTTCATAAACATTGTTATTTTGATCATTATCAATATTAGAATTAGTATACCCTGCTGGTGCCAAATAACTTAGCGAAATAGTTGTTGTTTCTTGACCATTAGGTGGTCGAACATGTGCATATTCAGGATTTGCTTCAATCAAATGTACTTCTTCTAATAGAGGTTCATATTGTTTTGCATTTTTCTGCATTATTTTCTTAATAAAACTTTACCAGAAGAAGATTACCAGGTAGGTACAGAAGAGCCACAGGAAGATCTCCGAGAATGGTTAAACATTCGTTCATGTGGGGTTGCATTGATTGCAGTATAAAGAAAAGATCTTACGGAATGCAATGCCTCTTTTAAAACAGTTTCCCACATACTTGTTTTTAAATCTTGTGATTTTCAGATCAGTAACCCTGTTTTCCATATAATACCATTGTACCTTTCAGCTTGTAAGCTATTGTACGGCTAGTTGCTATACCATAGGTATCAAAGAATGATTTTAATTCTTGTGATAAAAATTATGTTCCTCTGTCTGAATGAACCTATGATGGTATTCCAAAAATTGAAAATACTTTTCGTAAATTGTAGAAGGAAAGGCAAAAGGAATCGTGAAAATTCATCAATGAGAGTTAGGATATATCTATTATTTGTTAAGAATGGTAAAGGCACTTTAAAGCCAATATTTAACCTTTCTCAAATGATATATAACTTTAATCAAAGTTCCTTGCATTTTACAAAATCAAGGTTTAAGTTCGGCACAAACAGGACATGATGCAATTACTTTTCGAATATCTTCAACAGAATAAGGCATATTTTTACATCGAATCCAATGATACATTCGAGTTACACCTGGATGACTTAAAGCTTTATGCAAATTATTCAAGATTCAGCATCTTCCGTTATTGCTGAACATAATCTTTAAAAAGTATCTTCAGCTGTATTATCTTCTCCAGGTCGATAAACAATATCATATTTATAGAAGGCTATCTCTAGACGCCATCTCATGATTTTTTAATTTTTTATTTTTCCATTGAGTTTTGTATTGAACATAAATGAAACTGATCGTTGATCCGTAATAAGTTTAAAATACGTGGTAATAAGATAATGTTTCCATTTACGTAAAGCTTCTACGATATCGTATGCTTGTTTTTCAACTGAGGAATGTCTTTGTTCGGTTCTTGAAAGAATTCTTGAAAAAAATGCTACAGTTCTTCCGAATTGACTGAGTGTAGCTCCTATTGCAAATTCAGACGTATCTGTCTCTACAGTAAACATAGCATCATCAATGGATGTTACAACCGAACTTGCAATATCTAATTTTAAACTTTTGAAAGCTGAAGATGCATCAGTGAATAAGGGAAAATTTTTACACTAAACCAAAGGTCTAACTTTCTTTGAAAAGTCCGGAACCCATTTAGAATAATGAGCAAATGTGCTCATTGTTCAACGTAAAGAGGTTATATTATTCTATAGAGGAAGTTATAGTAGAGGTGTAAGTCTTTCTAGATCTGGTTTTATTGTTCGTATATCCTAGAAAATTGATACATTTTGCAGAGAAATTACATTTCTCTTTATTTAATGTCAAATTGTATTTATCAGCAACCTTCATGAAATTTCACAAATTTTGTTCATGTTCAATTCGATTTTTAACACACACAATAACATCATCTAAATCTCTGATGAAATCATCCCTGTATTGTTCTGCTGAAACAGCTTTAAATTTATAGATCTTAAGTGTTTTAATACCTCTAAGTACAGATCTAGAGATTCTTATGCTTGTTGCTTTCTTGTTGCAAGGGTATTATCTAGCAAATACTTCATTACTGGGCTTAATATATAAAGTATTTAGAGGTTCTACAGCTAAATCATATATTTCAAGTTCACTGATATATTCATAGATCGATGAGCTAACATAATTGATTAGTAAAGTTAAATTTACTTTATCTTCTGATACTCCAGTAGTTTCCAGAAAATGTTTGAATGTTTTAAACTAGTGTATCCAATACTGAGATCCAATGCTGAGCGTTAATACTTGAATATAGCTCGGCTCTTAGGTCTGAGTAATTTGTCCATTTATATTATAGTTAATTAAATTGTAATAATTAACCATTTTAAACTGATTAGGGCTTTAACTAAATAGGTACATATAAATAATATTTCATAAGTAATATATGAATAATATCAACAAACTCAGTGACAGCTAGATTTATATTTATAACAAATAAGCATAATTATAGAATTTGGAAAAGATATAATACAATTTTTGAATACGAAAGAGAATCGTCAAAGGTTAATTTTGGTAACCTTTATCTAATGGGGATTTTTCCTTCACGGAAAATGCGGTTGCTGGAAACTTTGTCAACATTATCTCAGTTTTAAATATGCTTTATTTGAAATTAAATAATTGCATTTTATGTTACAGACTAATTGTTCTTATTTTACGAAAAAAATAGTTCATGTTTTTGATGTCCTGGATGTCGACCAGCAGCCTATTGCGTTTGATATATGCGAAAAATGCAAGAGATTGTGTAGCAGTTAGTGAATCTTGTGTTTTATTAAATGGCTAGAAATCAGTTTCTTAGCGACAGCGTTAAAGACAGAAAACGTTTGAAATCGATTTTTTCAAAAATTTAGTATTGATTTGACCAATGTCGATATATCGAGTTATGGTATATGTGCTGTTCATCTGGCTATCTATACACTTTTCAGCCTTATTGTGGCAAATAACAAGGTGAGAGTACTAAAGATCAGTTTGGGATTTGTGTTATAAAAAAACTTACTTCAGTTATACCGCCTGCAGAATACTAGTAGCACCAGCTATCTTTTGACAATTTCTTTAGTAGTCATAAGCTAATGATTAAAGACGCATGTAGTTGAACGCAACTAGAATCGTACGAGAAACGCGATATGTAAAATGTCCTTTGATGGCTTCTAAACAAACTTGGGAGATAAAAACCGAGGAGAATTTGACCACGAATTTGATAAATTAAACGAAGTTTTGGCAATAAAATGGAATAACAACAAAGCAGTTTCTGCTATTTCTAACTACAGTACCACTGGATAAGTTTTCTAAAAATCAGTTAAAAATTACTTTTATTGTTTTAGATTTGACAGAATCAATCATTTGTTCAATGCGGCAAGAAGTGTGAAAGAATTTGTGGCAAATGTGACATCTCTTTACATAATGCTTCCTTTGCACCTTTTCATACGAAATAAGTAATTTTAGAAATATTGTTCGATTATTATTAACGGAAAATATCAGCGACTGTTTGACCACTAGTTCAAGTAGTCGCTGATATTTAATTTCATATCAGGTCGGCATCCTATATAGCACAGGATCTCCATATGGTGTCCATTTTTGTTCCATTTCATGTCCATATGTCCATGGACATGTGATGGATATCCACTGGACATCCATATGTAGGATATCCATATTATTTTCTATTTATACGACGTTAGAAAGCTACCAAAACCGTACAACAATTTAGTTGTCAAATTTAGGGGATGAGGTATGGACATCCGTTTAATTTCCGATATTCGATCAGTGAAGTTAAGCAGCACTGATCGGGTCCGGCAATTGGATGGATGAACGATAGCTCATCTAACAGTCGGTAGGCTGTCAACAGACAATCCCGGGAAGGCCGTTAGCCTGATGCAGGCGGAGAGGCGAGCCCGGGTGGAGGGTCGAAGCGACCTACCCAGGAGGTTTGCCACTCTGCTAGCGGTGCAGGCGGGCAGGCCCAGGCGGTGGGTTAGTTGACAGTCGAAGACCGTGGTTCGGAGTCCACGCTAAACTGTAGGTCCCTAGGTAAAAAGGGCCCATTGTGGCCTACTTGCCTAGTAAAATAAGTAGCTACTACTACTAGTTGTCAAATTTTGAAAACTATTTTTAATTTTTTATATTTTTGAATTTTTATATCAATATGAAATCTATGCAAACTTATCTAATAATATATATATATATATATATATATATATATATATATATATATATATATATATATATATATATATATATATCCTGGGAGCTTCCAATTGAAGCCACAAATGTGCCCTGGCTACCTGTCAGTGGTGTTTCCATTTGTGTCTTCTAACAAGTTGAGACCATCTTTTTTTTTCACCGTGCTGATACCGTAAGGTCGAAACACGTGTCCACGGTTAGCTACATTCCATGCGGGCATACCCAATTATGTAACCTTTTCTTACTGTAATGTAATGGTACCGCGAGTAAATCTCACTTTTTTTCTCTCTCGTCTCTCTCTCTCTCTCTCTCTCTCTCTCTCTCTCTCTATATATATATATATATATATATATATATATATATATATATATATATATATATATATATATATATATATATATATATATATATATATATGTATATATATATTTAATAACACATTAGTTTAGTCCACCTGGGCTAGGGGTCGCCGCTCTCGGTACTTGCTGTGATGCAAGTCGCTATCCGCCACAGAGACATCTAGGATGTCGGTCGGATAGTAGCGTTCAGACCATATGAGATGTTTCATACCTCTCACCACTATTCACTTCACCTTAGTTAGTATATAACTAGCAAGTTGGCCACTATCATTTGTCTGTTCCATAACCTATGGCATACTGAAGAGAACAAATAAGTTCGAAATCGATCTATGTCTGGTTAGGAATTGACAAATGATATTGGCTATCGATCTATCATGATTTGAAGGTGTAATTCAATGCAGGTCGGGGTATTTGCCCGCTGAGTAGTTGTTTCCTTCAAATCATATTTAATAACATATATATATATATATATATATATATATATATATATATATATATATATACACACTCAGAGAGGGAAATTAGACGACTGTCTATGTTAAAAACAAATATTTTTAATTTTAAACGGGGATTGCAGTCATGTGACAGGTAATAAAAGAAAAACTCTTTTTCTGCTCAAGCTTTCGAAACTTTTATTGTTTCTTCATCAGGAACTCTACAATAAATTATAATTAATTAAGCTAAGTTATGAAAAAAGTAAAAAGTACTTACGAAAGTGAGGTTAAAGTTAAAGTTGTAATCATTGAAAACTACAAATTCTTGACGAACTGTAGAAAAAACACTAATAATTGATTGTTGGTAATGTACTACCACTACTTTGTAAAATTAACATTATGAATAGATGACTAAGGATTCCATATTAATTTAAATTCTTAGAATTATAATAGACATCATGTGTATTTTTATGAAATAAAAAACAAAAAGAATTTGGATATAAAAACTTGTTAGAGTGAAACAAAAGAACAATGATAGTAGATGCCAACAACTAGATGTCTTATATTTAGGGACATTAATTATTATTCTATACTATACAGGGTGTTTTCATCATTTATTCATCACATTATTTTTAAATGTTAATTTGATATTGTTAAATTTAGAGAATAGTTTTTTAAATCTGTGATCAAGTAGACTGATTGCGGAAGTGAGCAGTAAATGGTTTGAGGCGGGTTTTGTTGTTGAGAATCATGTAACACATTATGTATCGATGATCTGCTGAACAATAGTTTTTTGACTAACGGTGGTGGGTAACCACTATCTATAAAAAAGTTGGAAAGTTTTTTTAAATTGTGTATTTTAAGTGATGTATGACTTGTAGCTATCGCCCTATTTTTCATTCCTATTATGAGGTTGATTTTCATTTTTTTTGGGTGGTTGCATTCAAAATGTAAAAAGTGACCAGAGGCACCAGGTTTGGTATACCAAGTCGTAATTATTTTATTATCATCTCTTCTTATCAGTTTGGTGTCCAAAAAGGAACACTATTAACTGTATCTTCTTCTTCAATCTTGAACTTTAAATATGTATATGTTTTGTTAAAAATATTTAACAAAAGTTTAGTACTACCTCTTGGAACGCTTAATATTATGTCATTCACATATTTTTCCAAAAAGGAGAGATTTCAAAGTCAATGTTTCCAAGACAATTATCCAACAGATCAACCATAACATACTGTGCTATTATGGGGGCCACTGGACTGCCCATAGGTATTACCAAGTTTTTGTTTGTACACTGTGTTATTGTAACTAAACACTGTTGTATCAAACAAAAAATTCCACTAATCTTAAAACTGATTTTTGGAAATATCACAATGTGCCTGTATTGCATCCCAGTGATTTTCTATGCTATTTAAATCTGTTTGTAAAGTAATATTGTTGAATAGAGCTTTAACATCTAAGCTGATTATTACATTAATTATCTGGTAAATTGAAATTCATTGATAAAGTGGCAAAATTCAAAACTGTCTTTTACAAAATAGTTATTGTGTGTATCATACGCAATGGTCAAAATATTAGTGACTAGTTGTGCAATGTCTCTATTAGGGTTATTAACACCAGAAATGATAGAACGTAAAGTTAAAATTGGTTTATGGATTTTAGGTAATTCATAAAATTTGTTAATAGTGCCATTATACAATCTATACCATCTTGAGGTGTAATCATTTTACTTTTTTCCAACTGCCAGATGATTTTGTTTGATTTTTGCTGAATTGTACTAGTTGTGTCTCTATTTAGTATTTCATAATAATTATTATCAACCAAAATTTCTGTTGAAAGTGTGTGATATTGTTTAGTGGTAATAATGGTAGTGACTTTCATTTTATCAGACTGAATGACTTTTAGTTTTGGATTGTCTGAAAATTTTTTTATGTTTAATGTAACTTTTATAAATTACATCATTATTTTTGGATCTTTTTTAAGTAGTTTGTTATTAAGTTAGTAGTTTGTGCTAAGATTAAGTTCCTTTCATCTACAATTATTTTACTGACAATATGTCAGTAAAATAGAGTATAAAGCATGCACTTTACAGGTAAGATGTACCAGCCTACAACCGTGTTCTTGAAGAGAACGGTCTACGAAACGCGACACCATCGGTCACAAACATATTTGACTTTATGACAGATCAAATTTTTAACGTCTCGAGCACCACCCGCGTAATTGTTTGGCCAGTACATTCAGTTAGTCTTTTTACTAGCTAGTAACGGTGGAAATGTTGGTTTATGAGGGTCCAGTACACGTAGTATAACATTTAAAATATAAATTTTCTTTACAATTTATCATCCTGTCAACACATAATCACAGCCGTGTATTTCTTAGTACACATTTGATCTTATTTACAATGTTTTCGCTTACAGTTGGTACATAGTTACGCAACGTTGTGCGACTTGGTAACGTCACCTTGGGATTGTATTTATTCCAGAACTCCTGAAATGGTTGTTTATCGAGTATGTGCAGCGAAATATCACAGGTAATCAAGAGTATATCGAACATAAACTATGTTGTCGAAGGCACGCTATTTTATGTTGCACAGAATTTACGTGATGTTTACAATCACGTTTGTCCTAGTACATCAGGTGTGTCTCGCACACCTTACAAATTATTATAGCACCATTGTAGAAAAATCTGGGAATTTACTGATAAATTTATTCACTTTGGCAGCGTATGGCCGTTTTTTACCCTTGGGCAGGTCTGACATACTTTATTATTAAATTAATATCAAGAATAGAATATAACAAATAAAATTATCAAAATACAACGGAGAGGACTTACGTTGTACACACCACGAGGTATAACAATAGACTAAAATCAGATGTTATTCTTTGCTAAAATAGTAAACAAGTCTCGCTTACGTATTTAGATATTTCTCTATCTGGCACCGCCCGTGACTTGCGAGCCGATTTGCCAATTCTAATCATAATATAATAATTATCTGATACGTGTATGTATTTTTTTTCTAATTGAGCTACGGCGGGTAATGGCTTTAAACAGAAATGTAATGCAAATTAGGACTGCCAAGGAAGATCCACAGATAATACTGTTCAAATATTTCCGATATTTTTCAGAATCTTTTATAAAATTTAATGACAGACGAGTTGGAGAGAAACACACAACCACCGTCTACATTCTACATAAAAGATTCCGAACAATATCTGAATATGTTCATTTTTAATATTAAAACTTATTATTACTAATTATACATACAAAATTATATCTATTTTAAGTTTATTTGAAAAATAAATTAAGTTAATGTTAAACCCGTAAATTCTGATATAATAATTATACTATTGTTCAAAAAGGAATGGCCCTCGAAATATACCCTTTGTTCTCCATGGAGATTTAATTTTAGGGGCAGTGTATTTTACAACATAATAAAATAAAAACAATGTATTTGCTAAACAAGAAAATATATTTAGAATTAATTATGATACAATTAAGATAATTAATTTATTTTTATTTTTTTCCTTGTTTTCTTCCACAACACAGACACGAAAATAGTCTCTTTATCAGTTTAATAGCTGCATATATGACAATAAAAATAAAACCTAATACATCCAATAAGTAATACTGATACCATGTTAAGTCCAGGTAAGGCACCCTCAAATGTTTTGCGCCATTGTGGCGTATAACATATTCCACCCAATAAACTGCATTGTCAATGGTTTAACTTGCCTGTCAGCCATTATTCTTGACTTTTCTTTAGCAGTTTCTCGATATCTGCAAAATAAATAT
>JANEYF010004691.1:0-44457 GCA_029963845.1 Rhamnusium bicolor
AATAATGCCAACTTAGTTGGCGATACGTGCTACAGGTGCAGAATATGGTGCTTTGGTGTTTTGTGGAAAACCACGTCAGTCTTAATTACCCTATCTGTGATTCATTTTATGCTTCTGTTTTAATGACACTCGGTATACACTTATTAATTATTTAGCAATAAATCTAGTAATGGGTAAAATTTTTATTAGTCAAAGTGATAATAATACGATGCCTTTTAGAGATTAGAGGTCATTTTATTGGTTTGGCAACAAATTTTGCACAAAAATTCGTTTTCAAAAAAAAAACAATATTTACATTTCATCAATTTATCAAAATGTCCACAATAACATATGTTTTTGAGTAATTTAAAGTTAATGCTATCTTAAATAATTTAACGTAATGTGTGTTTTAATGGTTGAAAATTGGTAATTAGTTAAAAAAAACATGCGGAAAATGGCGAAACATTTATTTCTGTGTAAATAATATGTACAGGGCATCACGGGAAAATATTATTTTTTTGAAATAACTTGGTTGTTTTGAAAGTTAATAAAAAAAGGTGTAAAGACCTTTATTAACTATATTTTTTTTCGGAGAATCTAAATTTTGAATCAAAAAAACAATTGCGTAATTACTCAATTATGCTATTTTACATTGTTTTTTAAATAGAACACCCTATATATTTTAAAATATTTCGATTTTCCTCATTTTTCTGATTTCAAAAATATCATGTGTCATATTATTTAAAACGGGTTTTTGAGATATTTGGATTTTGGTGTTAAAATATCGTTAATGATCCTGTTAAATGTAGTTGCCTTTGAAAAAAAAAAGAAGAATTAATCATGACAGATTTTTGAGGAACATTACTTTGAGGAGTAAATTACATCTTTATTTCAGAAATGCTGCTATTTTGATTTCAAAGGCAACTACGTTTAAGAAAATCATTAACGATATTTTAATACCAAAATCCAAATATCTTAAAAAAAATTTGAGGTAATATGACATGTATGGTATTTAAGTAATCAGAAAAATATACAAGGTGTTCTAATAAAAAGAAAAAACAAAGTAAGATGTCGCATTTTTTAAACACGATGCGCAATTGTTTTTTTGATTTAAATTTTGGATTCTGCTAACAAAATTTGGTAGGAAGGTCTTTACAGCTTTTTGATAACTTCAAAAATAACCAAGTTATTCTAAAAAAGGACGTTTAAATTTTAATTATAAAAACTGACACAAATCGAGTTATTTATGTCATAGTTTGATCTTTGAAATTTTTTTATATTATTATCAGAGAAATACTAATTTTCTCTGATAATGTTTTGTTTTAGAAATGTGTACTTAACATATGAAATATATATTTTTATAAATTGCTGAAGAACGTTTATTATTAAAAATAAATTAAGAAAATGAGAATAAAGAATGATTAGTGCCATATCCCCAAAAAAACAACTATGCAGCTACGGACACGTGTTTCGGAGTTATTGCTCCGTAGCTGCATAGTTGTTTTTTTGGGGATATGGCACTAATCATTCTTTATTTTATTTTGACCCCAATAAATCTATATTATTTTGTTTGTATTTGCCAGGTGGAAAAGGGCAGTACACATAGAGCTCTGTGTGTTGACTGTGCTCATTGAGGCCCCAATTGTGGCACATGGGAACATGAAGGCACTAATTGAGTACTGTGTACTGTACTTTCCAGCTTTATTTTAGTTCTTGTTCCTGATCTATCCCATCCTAGATCCAATTCTTAAGCTACGCTACGCTGATGAGGGGCAATAACTCCGAAACACGTGTCCGTAGCTGCATAGTTGTTTTTTTGGGGATATGGCACTAATCATTCTTTATTTTATTTTGACCCCAATAAATCTATATTATTTTGTTTGTATTTGCCAGGTGGAAACGGGCAGTACACATAGAGCTCTGTGTGTTGACTGTGCTCATTGAGGCCCCAATTGTGGCACATGGGAACATGAAGGCACTAATTGAGTACTGTGTACTGTACTTTCCAGCTTTATTTTAGTTCTTGTTCCTGATCTATCCCATCCTAGATCCAATTCTTTAGCTACGCTACGCTGATGAGGGGCAATAACTCCGAAACACGTGTCCGTAGCTGCATAGTTGTTTTTTGGGGATATGGCACTAATCATTCTTTATTTTATTTTGACCCCAATAAATCTATATGAAAATGAGAATGTTTGTAGAAAATAATTCACTAAACTAAATACATTGACGTCCAAATTAACGCACCACCCAAAATTTACCATGATTTGATAGTCGTGAATCTAGCTTCTCAAAAAACGCTCCTAAAATGTCGAACCCACGACTTGAAGATATGGTTTTGGAAAAATATATACATTATTTAAATGACCTTGCGCATCTAAATATAGAAGGCGCCATTCTGTCCGCGATTGCAAAAAACGTAAAAATTGTTTTCGAACATTTTTTCATTACTGAAAATTGATCAACTTTAGTTTACACCGCATTTACAATCTTATTTTATAACATTTCCATAAAAGATCAGTGGAAAGCTTATTCTTTTGTCAAAATATCCCAGAAATTATTAAAAATAAACACAAAATAAACTTATGTTTGATTTTCACAATTTAATTAACTCATAACAATTGTTTCGCCACACAGTGGCTTCATCAGATGGTGAGTACAAGACTAAATTCTTTATTACAAAGTGAGGGTATATATAAGATCAACTAACTAATCTAGGGTAATAAAATAGAACAGTAATAAAATAAGGTACAAAATAATTTAGAAAATATTTAACAGTGGTGAACAGTTTAAATCTAGCTGGTCATTTAAAATAATATTACTATTTTTTAATTTATTGATTTCTAATGTCTCTAATAGTGATAACTTTAATCCTTTATTTTCAGTGTGTAAAATATCAAAATTATTATTAAAAAAAGATTGTCCTCTAGTAAATGGTTGGCATACGTAGAATCTAATTTATTGTTATTAAAACTACGTTTATGTTCGGACAATCTTCCGGTTTGTCCGATGTATACTTTAGGGCATGTACCACATGTAACCTTATAGACTCCACTTTTATGTTCTTTTAGCCGATGAAGCCACTGTGTGGCGAAACAATTGTCATGAGTTAATTAAATTGTGAAAATCAAACATAACTTTATTTTGTGTTTATTAGTAAAATTGACTTTCATCAAGTAAAGGTCGAATTAATCAACTACTAGAAATTATTGTTAATAAATATTGCAGAAATTGTTTAAATAAAGTACCCGAGAAGTGCAATGTAAATGTCAGCATTGAGGCATTTTTAAAACTATTACAGATAGTTGCATACTTCTATGACATAAAATATGCAGAAAAGAATGGAGCAATTTTTAGTGAAAGAATTATCTGCATTTCTTTATTGTTATAAAAGATACGATTATTTTTGTAGGGCGCTGCATTGTTTTCCACTGCATGTTTTGGGTTCTGTAGATATACGTGCACGTCTCGCACAATACGGCCGATCAATGACTTGCGGCACAATATATTGTTATTAGTACAAAATATTTACATACGTTCTTATTATGCTTATTGCTTATTGTATGTGAATATTATCATTTGTAATCATGGAAAAGAAAACAGAGAAATTTAAAGGTTAATTTACTTGCAAATAAAACAAACATCTGTTTAATATTATAACTTAAAGTATTGATGAATGATGGCTATGATGAGATACATAAAAGAACGTGCAACTAAATGAACTTAAATTTACTTCTTATGCATGAAAAATATAGTATATTGTGTCGTGTCACAAGGGCATTAGTAACCCGCGGATATTAGCTGCCCAAACGAGTGAAACGAAACGAGGGCAGCTGATAGCTGGGCTGCTAATGCGTTTTCTGCATGTGTGACACAACTGTTTTTCGCCTAGCATTAAATAAAACAAAAAAAAAAAAAAGAAAAATACAACAAACATATTTCATTTAATAAATACAAACAGAATTTAATAAGAAACTTAAGAGGGCTAATCGAACCAGTGTTTGTAAGGTAATTTTTCAAAATTTATTTCTTCCATACGGTTTGGTCAAATTACACTAAATTTGGAGGATCAGTAGTTGAAAGTGTACTAGAGGGTACATGTATATCTATTTTAATTAATCTTCACTTTATGTAGGGAAAATTTATACTGTAAATATAAGTGAAATTTGAACGTGATTGGCTCCTGAATTATCATATCAATCGGTAAAATTCGAGGTAAAATTCATACATGTCTTCTAGAATGAATCTTCATAATTATGCTCAGCAAGTTTCAAACTCTTATTCCGTACTCTTTGGTTAAAATGAATTTTCTAAATAAGTATGTTTGTCACTACAAATGGAGCAAAGAAGTGTTACCTCTATCGAAAATCGCACCTCAATGAAGTCGGTGAATAAAACGTCCAGTGAAGGTAGTCAAGAGCAAAATTATTCAGCGGCGCATGTATAAAAACTTTCTAGAGAGTGACACAGCTATCCGAAGCTTTTTCCCGACTAGGCCACTTAAGTAGTAACAATTTGCAAATTTATTTATTATAGTAATTAATGTTAATTATATAAAAACATAATTAATTTGTCTTAATTTATTTGTTTACCTTGATCATAAGATATTCCGAATCATCTGCTTCCTTAAAAATTCAATGCATTGGTATTGAGTCAATGTTTTAGATTTTTTTGGGCAGGTAATTTACAGAATTTTGTTTCAAAAATGCTCGAACTTTATGAAAATTATCAAAATTAATGTTTCCCTTGACTTGTGCTTTTCAACAGTGAAAATTCGGACCATAGTGTACCTGCCTTTAAAATCTTTGATCTTTCAGATAGATAAGCAAGTAATACATTTTCTGCCAAGTTTTTTGTTTTTTTATTCTTTTTCCAGTTATTGAACAATTCATAGTACTTTTCGTACCGTTGTCTTGACTTTGTAGGTAACAAATTCAGAGAAACATTGCTAGCTTCCTCTTGCAAGTCTGGTGGAGTAAATTCTTCGTCACTGTCTGAGTTACCATTCATTTTAACTATATTCACAAAATTGCAGTTATTCACAACTTATTGTTATTTTACACTTTTGTTGTTTGTTTTCATTTCAAATTTTGGTTTAAAATGACATTTAATGAAAAATTTTGTGAAACGTCAAAGTATGCAAATGACAATTAAAGGTGTCTAAATTGTAAAAAACTACAAAATCGTGTTGTTATGAGTTTAGCGGCCCAAGGGACGATAAACATTACTTTCGGTCATATTTTTAGGGTTAACATGGATCATTTTCATATATGTTTGGCGAACAATAATTTAGAAGTAATATACATACATTATGCATACTTAAACTTAACACCTAATACATTTACCCTCATAATAGCAACCTATTATACATTCTAACCCAGTTTCGCTAGAACTACAGTTTCCGATACATTCTTTAAGTTTACACTTACAAAATGAATTTCCGGAAGTTACATTATACCGAACACTTATAGTTATACTGGACAATTTCCATGAGTTCCGGACCGGCTTCCCTAATCGGCCTCTCTGAGCTCTCATAGAAGTAGCTGTGCGTGCGTAGCGAGATCTAGACCGTGTTTATTAGTGAATCAGTTCACCTACAAGAGTCGCGGTGTGTAGAGACGGTGCGAGGAAGAAAAATAAATAGTAACTATATCGACATTATAATGGAGGACACGAAAAATCAGTACGTGTAGATTTGTGTTGATGCAGCCATGGACGTTCAGAACTAATTTATTTTAGAAAGTGACCTTTTAAAAATTCAAAATAAAATACTAATTTACTTATTATTGAAAAAAGAGACAGTTCCAACATACTAAATTTGTATTTCTGAATTTTAGTAAGAAGGCACAGATTGCATTCTGACCAACTTTTCTGATTGATTTTTTTCATATTTTGAAAAATAAAAGTAGTTTATTAGTCACAATTTTTATAAATTGACATAAAACACCCTGAATAATTCCGAACAACTCATTTTTGATACACATTAGTTATAAGTGGGAATGGAAAATTTTATTAACCGAAACAGAAAAACTAAAAAGTGAAATTTGACTAACTGTTCTACGTTTAGCCATCGCAACCCTACACATTTGACAGAAACATAATTAAATTTCCTTAAATTATAAATAAAACGACAGCAACAATTTTGCAAAATTTGTAGTTGATTTTCTTTAACTTGATCCAAACAGAAATAATACATATCGTCAATAGAAAACAGGTATAACTAAGCTTTCACAAAGTCTAATACTAAATTTTAAAAAACGTAAAAGACATACTAAATTTAAACAAAGTAAATGTCTGTTAGCACATGGCACTTTTAATCGACAATAGAATCTTCATAAGAGCAATTTTATGTGCCGATCGAAAAGTAACTTTTTACCTGTTGTTACTTCTAGGTTTTTCGCATTTGTTGAGAAAGATAAATTTTCGCGATTAACATGTACTTGAATAGATGACTTTAAATATTGTCACCTGTTTTCAGAGCAAAATAAAATGACGATTTATTAGGGTTGATCTTAAGGTTATGTTGTTGTAAATGTTTATAAATACTGTCTAGATCTCGGTTGATTCGTCAGAATCAGATGGATCAAAACAATGACCAAATTGTTATCATCTGCATAAGCTTGGAGATGAAGATTAGTTACAACGTGAAATATGTCTGAAGTATATATAATAAACAGAAGTGGCCCAAGAATAGACTTTTGGGAAACACCTAATATTACTATTTTAGGGTCAGATATTTTTCAGAAACCATTACACTTTGACGACGTTCACACAAATGAGTTAAGAAACCTAAATCCCAAAAAAGAAATCCTAAATTAAATTAATTGGCCTAAAAAAATTCTATAAAAAAAGATACACAGATCTCACTACTATTATTTCTTTGGGGTTATGTGAAAGAAAGGGTTTATGTAAACCAGCCGCAATGCTTGGAACAACTTAGAGCGAATATTAGGCGAGAGATTTTGGGGATATCTCAAGAACCTTTACGAAAGGTCATGAAAGATGTGCTAAAAAAGAGCTCATATTTATCTTCAAGAATCACACTTTGTATTATGAGTTTCAAAATATAAATTTACTTAACTTTTCATATATTTTTTTAATTTAAAATCGTGAAGTTACTTTTGCGCCACACTGTATTAATAATGATGATAAATAAAACTGCAAAATCGTTTCTATGTATCATGGTCGTAGAGTACAGATGTACTTACTGTCGCCGGCATTCACCTTGACCGCGAAACTCTTTCTCCAGTCCAGTCTATTATTAGCTTTCGAGTTGTGTGCACGTTAAGTCACTTGGGCGTATTGCATATTGTTTTTGTGTTTTTATTTTATTTGTTGTACTGTGTTGTTGATGTTAATTTAATAATTAAGCATGGCAGACGTACGCAGGGGTAGCAAACGGCCATTTGCTGACAAAGTGAATAAATTCGTAGGTGAATTCCCGGATTCATTCCATGATGGTGCTAAAATAATTTGTAAAGTGTGCGAGAAAGATTTGATGTGCTGGGATAAGCATGATTGTGGACTTCACGTAAATAGTGTACACCATAAAATAAAAAAAATGGCGTGCCTTCGACAACACAGTTTATGTTTGATTTACTATTAATGCTGATTGCCTGTGATGTTCCGCTGCACATACTCGATAAACAACCATTTCAAGGGTTTTGGAATAAATACAATGCCCAGGTGAAGTTACCAAGTCGCACAACGTTATGTAACTATCTACTAACTGTACATGTAGACATGGTAAATAAGATGAAATGTGAATTAAAAAAATACACGGCTGTGGTTATCTGTTGATGAGACAACAGATTGTAAAAAAAATTCTATTTTAAATACTATAGTACGAGTACTGGATCCTCTTAAACCGACAGTTCCACTGTTACTAGCTAGCAAAGTTAGTGTACTAGTGAAACAATTACCAGGGTGGTGCTGGAGACGTTAGAACAATTTGAACTGTCAAAAAGTCAAGTGTTGATGTTTGTGACTGATGGCGCTGTGACAATGCGTTCGGTAGGCCGTTCTTTGCAAGAACAAGGTTGTACGTTTATACATGTTACGTGTAAGTGCATGCGTTACATCTTGTGGCAGAAACTATTCGAACAGGTTTTCCAGAGGTGGATCCATTAATAGCAAGTACAAAAAAAGTGTCTCTTAAATGTCATAAACGTCTCTGTGCATTTCATAGCAAGTGTCCTAGTATTCCTGAACCACCACAGCCGATTCTTACACGTTGGGGAACATAGTTGCAGGCAGCTTTTTATTATGCTGAATATTTCCAACAAATAAAAGCTGTGATACTACAATTTACTCCAGATGAGGCTGCAGCTATTAAGGAAAGCCAGACAAAATTCGAAGATATTTCCGTTGAAACAGCTTTAAAAAATATTGCGAAGAACTATAAACCATTACATGAAAGCATAAAAAAATTAGAAAACAGTGCGTTGTCGTTAGAGGAGTCACTGCAAATAGTGGACGAAGTAAATCTACTGTTACACGGTGTAGGTGACGCAACAAATGAGCGCGTTAAAGAAAAGTTCACAAGTGTGTTAAATAAAGACACCGGTTTTACCAAATTAAGACAAATATATGATGGTGCAGCCCCAGATCCGTTAAGTGCGTTCAAAGACTATTTTACGTATGCGTGTACTACATCAGCATATGTCGAATGGTCGTTTTCAAAATATAAGAATATATTTTCACCAAAACGAACATCACTCATGGAGACAACCATAGAAACATAGCTGATGCTGCAAAATGGCTACACATCTTCTCCAGTTTGTGATAAGCAAGCTAGTTCATCAAGCTAGTTAAGAGGATAAGTTTTACATACATTGTTATAAATTGTAACAGTATTGTTTTTTCGTATTAATTAATTTCGCGTACGCCACTGTCGCACGGAACATTTTTGACAGCCCTAATAATAAATAAAAGTGGAGTTCAGATGAATTCCTCTTCCACCCAACCATGTAAGAGTGCAAGTTACAACATTTAATGATAGATTGTACAACACTGTGTCTTGCCAAAAGCGCTTTCGTATAAGAGTTGCATCCAGCTAGAAGGACAAACGTTTGGTATGCCATTGGAAATTGGAATTGGTATGTCGCTTCTCCTTCCGGTAAGACAAAAATCTACTGATAAGATAAAAAATTAAAAACAAAAACAGGCATAAATTATTACACAGGTACAATCTGAACGAAAAGTGCTACCAACGTCTGGTTTTTTGCGCTGGTCGAAAAGAAAACGCTCCTCTTGTCTTTCTGATACGCTGCAAAGTATTCATAAAACGTTGAAAACTTGGCAGGGCAAAGAAGATGCTCTGTACTACCGGCAGGGCGTTATATAATCTATCATTACGGGTAATTGTTACACAAAATGCAAAAATTAGTCTCAGCTAGGTGCATCTCGCAATACGTTTCACATTATTATATTGATCTAGATTGTTGTTATTGAATTATAGTCAGGGTCAGTGAAGCCATACATGGCTGAAAATAATTAACTTCCGATGAATCTGTTAGGAACACCTAGCGTTGCAATAAATCAAAACACCTACTTATTTATTATGATCTCTATCAAGTTCATGGATATTATTTTTTTCTAATAATATATAAACTCGTAATTGCAAAACAGAATTATGCAAAAATTAAAAACAAAAATATATTTCTAACAAAAACACAAACATTTTATGGAGTCCAAGTTCAAGTTCACTCATATTATCTTTGAACAATAAAATTGTGTCTTTGTAAGATAAATATTCCATAATTAATTGTTTCTTAATGTTTAAGGTCATTAAATATCAATAATAGAACACTACCGGCAATATTTAACTTTAGATGTTAAAATTATAGAATAATTCTTTACCATAATTTGGAAAGTTGGCCCAATAATTTTGAAAGAATTTTAGGGAACTAGCAATAAATATCAGCTTGCAAGCAGGTCATTCTTGTGGATTGCCATGCCTTAAATCTATGATTAAGTGTATCAGATTAATGGTGAATTCCACACGGTACCAGTAACTCGCTCGAGTAAATCGGGTACTAAATTTTAGTACTTTCCTTGTGTAAACAGGCGTTTTAGTGTTACTGTTTATACGAGGACAGTATTAAAATTCAGTACTCGGCTTTACTTACTCGAGCGAGTTACTGGCACCATGTAATTTCACCATAAGGATGTGAGATTATGAAACCTGAAACAAAGTTAACAAAAAAATGTACATTCGGTCACTATTACAGGTCATAAAGATAAACCAAAAGAACCACCAAATACAAAGGAAAATTTCTATAAAATGTACCTTCAGATGTTTAATGCTGCAGTACAAAATGGAAAATTCAAACAGTAGTTATTAAAAAGTAACCTGTTTGAAACACAATAGCAGAAAATAGCGCTATTAACAATCTAACTAGCAATAATTAATTGAAACCGCGTGAATCCTCCCCAGCAGCACAACTTTGTTGGCCCAATATATTTCAGAAATATTGAATCAACATATAAACGTCCGATTCTTCTATATTGGTCCTGTAAGTCAATATTGTTTCTTTATTGGGGACATATTGTATCCAATATTGGCCTATATTGATTTATTTTATAGGGGGAATGTGGTTTTATTAATATAGGGCATGAATTTACATACCTACGTTATTGGATTTTTAATAAAAAATATAATAAACTTCTGCTCCCTTCTCTGTCATTTGTCCTCGCTAGCGAGAAATTGATCATTAGATTTCCAAGTCGGTGGCCTGAAGAAATTTCTTCCTAACTTCACCTATAGAATGAAATAATTATTAGTACTAAATCCTCATGCCTTCAGGCATTTTAAAACTTTTTTACTTATTCAATGAAAAATATGCGGATATTATGTATAACAAAATCAGAGAGTACACAAAATCACAGCAACGATGTTATGCGTCATTCGCCATTTTAGATAACCCATCACTACGTATATCTATTGCGCAATTTGCAATGCAATGTCAGCGTGCTGTGGCGCTGTTAAGACCTGGTTTCTTTACGACCGTCGTCGCGTCGTCGGTCGCGTTTAACGGTTACCGACAAATGCTCTTATGGGCTTATAACGTGTCTTTTGTTTACAACATGGCTCCTGCATTTACAAACAGTAAAGACGAACTTTTAATAACAGAATCTACAACCCCTTATTTATTTGCTAATGAATTCAAAACAACTCAATTTAGAAAAATTAAATTTGGGCCATTTATTAATTTTATAATGTTACATATTTTGTCAACTTTTATCCAAATATCATAGTTTGTTGGGGTAATTACAGATGTTTGTAAAAATGAGCATTATTCTTATTAACTATCTCTAGCACACTGATGGGCTGAGATGATATGGGTACAAATGAGGCGGTAGATCGTATTCAATGAAACCACACACACACGCTGTTTGAATCAGCGGTCGTCATTGGTGAGTGATGAACGCGACTAACGTTCTGGAACATGGATGAAGATTGTGCGATTTTAAAAATATTAGACTGCCGAACCAAATACATCAATTTTACAGTCCCAATAGACTTGATAGGTGTATTTTAAGAAACAGGAATATTAAGTAGGTACCTACATACAGAGCTGTCACAATTACCCACTAAAAGTAATTGAAGTACCAATTACCAATTATCAATCAAAGTAGTAAATATTTCCATTACCAATTACTCCTCATTTTATACAGTACTTCAAGTATCAATTACTCGTCGAAAATAATATTTTTTTTCAAGTAAAGGAATTCAACTACTTTACCTTATACTTCAATTACTCTATTTAATTGAATTACCAAAAATAATTGAAATATCGACTGAAAATAAAAAAGAAATTCAAATACCTACCAAAAAGAGGCACAATGTGCATGTATTTTTAAATAATTATTAGGTCATTCAAACACGTATGTAGGTAATATTCTACCAAGCTATTTTACATATATAAGTACTAAATTTAAAATAAAATTTTCAAGTCTATAAGAAATTATTGTGTTGACAAGAAATGGTCTACACACAGACATACATCCAGACAGACATTTTTTATTCGATATTTGAGTTGAACGTGAAACGCATTTCTGTGCAAAAATTTTGTTTCTACAATCATTATTAAAAAATTTTGTCAGTGTAACTAATATTAATAGGTATTTGATTAAATCAAATAGGTAAAATAATAGATATTGCCAATATCGGAGATATATTAATATTTAAAAAAATAGTAAAGAACAAATTTGTTATTTAATATTTACCTTGCCAGGCAACTTTTTAAGAATTAAAAACACAAGGACACAAATAATTAAAAACATGGTTTTCTTGCAATCACAGCTACTGTATACTGTGTAGTGCACTGGATAACTGAAAGAAAACGAAAATACTGTCAAACGACAAGCTCAGACAAGTTATTAAAGTGCGTTGCGATTTTTCCCTCGGAATATTTTCGATACAATTTCAATTATTTTAAAGTAATTAAAGTATCTGAAAGGAATTGAATTACCCAAAAGGAATTGAATTATTTGTTCAGTACTTCAATTACCAAAAACAATAAAACAATTACCAACTACAATTACTTTTACAAAAGTAATTCAAATACCAATTATTTTAAGGTGTCCAAAAAAGTAATTGAATTAAAGTAATTTAATTACTTAAAAATAATTAAATTACTATTTCAATTCTTTTAATTGAAGTACCTGACAGCTCTGCCTACATATATTATAAATCTGATTATTTCTGATTGTAGTGTGTTATTTCACTGCTATGTGATAATGTAGAAAATAACTATCAGTTCAAAAAACATATTTGCCTATTTTAGTCGTACCTATATACCTATTTATCTTGGGTTTTCATCCGTAGTGAGATTTATTGTTACTTCTTTTAATTAACAATTTTGTTGAGCAAATCCTTGAACATTTTTCACCATCTAGTAATCTATATAAAGTTGAATAATCCAGCGCCCTCCATGAAATAAATATGTTTAACCCCTATATCTCACCCACCGGTGAAAGTATTAGTGGATTTTTTACTTTAATCTGCTGAAGATATACAGATAGATAGAGATAGGTCCTACATTGGTGAAATGTAGATTTGTACACTGAGAAAAACGTTCCAAGTAAACAGTGAATCTGACACATTTTTAATTAGGATTAGTATCTAGTTTGTTATTAAGAAATGTTACGTAATACTTGGAACAATTAAAATTGGAATTCTGACACCAAGCAAATAATCCCTAATAAGTAATTAAATAGCCCCAATGTAAAGTGAACACTTGTGTTAACATTTTGCTTCTTAATAGTCACCAGATTTCTTATCACGAACATTCATATTTTTCTAGCAATTAAAGAGTGCACATGACTTTTTTATTATAGTAGTAAGTGTACAAACATTTTGTATTTAGTTAACAGTTTCCTAACGTTAAATATTCAGTCACTAAACATTAATAAACATAAGAAAATAAGCGGGCTTCAGGTATTTCCGTGAGCGCGAAACCCAGCGAGGGCTCTGTATATCTTGACTTGATTTGCGTTCCCGATTTCAGCAGAAGTCTTCAATTTCATCTTGTTAGTGGTATATGTTTTGTGCTAGTAAAATATGAAGTATGTAAAGTTATTAAAACAGTAGAACTGACGGAAGATAAATATACTTATGAAGACAGAAAAAAAAGTGTGTTACCTTCTGAAATAAATTATTCAAGACACGTAGTTTATACCCAGCTTCAGGGAAAATATATAAGTATATATTAAAACGGGAATTTCTTACCATAACCTCACAAATCTTCAATTTAATCAGTGACATATTTCTGATTTAATATTACAAGCTAAACTATTATTTTTAGATTAGATTTTAGATTTAAATTTCTATTATTAATGTTCAACATTTTAGAATTTTGCATAACAGTATGTGTGTTGTTTATTTGTTATAAAGCTTGTTGTTTATTTTTTTAAAACAGAATAAATGAAAAATATCTGTAATATTTTTCTTTATTTTTTTATATCAGGGAACAGCTTAATTCACTTCAAGTAAATAATTTTCTCCTTAGGTATTGGGTGATGAGAAGAAAATAGCTATTTGTATGACAAGGGAGAAAAGTGCATAATTTCCTCCCGCGGATAGATTGATGCCCTCCGCGTGTAATACATATGATTTTTTCTACGACCATTTACAGTGTTCTACATTGGTTTTACATATATTTTATTATATTTTCTTATGCATGACAATCAAAAAACCAAATATGTCAAAATGTCATAATAGGTATTTAGATAAGTAAATATTGTTAAAAATCAAAGTACATGGAACGTTGCTAAGGTTGCTTCTTGTTTTCAAAATAAACAAACTTCCAAAAAGTTTATAATAATGTATCCCGAATGTGAAGATGAAGTTCCTCAAGATATTCTGGAAGAAGCAAACGTGGTTTCGTAAAATCTATTACCGTTAAAGTCTCGTGAAAAATATGAAAAAGAGTACCAGCTATTTAATTGTTGGATGGAGACTAGGCAAATAAGAAAAATATGTGAAGAAGTGGTCCTATTTTACTTTTCCAAAAAAATGCGCCGATTTGAAGCCTTCAACAAATACAGCATGTTGCGATCTACACTCCAAATTAAAGACAATATCGACATTAAGTTTCCTAAATTAGTAGCTTTTTTATTTGAAGTTTTTACTTGTTTGCTTCCAGAGGGAGCCAAAGCATTTTCCTCCCTAGGGAAGCAAAATATTTTCCTCCCGAGGGAGGAAAAGTACTACCTTGCTCCCTGAAATGAGGGAGCAAAATAGTATTTTCTATGTAGGGAGTAGAAAAAATTTGGAATACTTCTGAAGCAAACAAGTAAAAACTTCAAATAGCTGTAATAGTAGTGTATAGACTTCTTTTATTGATACACACACTTCCTGAAAATGAATGCTTTTCTTTGAAACAGATTTTTTATTACTTATTTTTATTTATAAAAAATTGAAAACAGTTTAAATCGAGGTTTAAATTAACATCAGTAACTAAATATTGTTAAAATTTATGGTACAATTAGTTAAATTACTAATGGAGATTGCCCCTGAAGAAATATTGGCTCTGCTGGTGATCAGTTCCTGTTTGTTGTTTTTCAAAGTCTTGGTCGCTGATGAAGTACTTTGTAGAAACAAAATTTTCAAAAACAAGACAACGTTTTTTGGTATTTGAAGTAGTACTTTCTCTAGTAATTATTTGGCTGGCTACCTCATATTTTTTAGAAATACAATCATCTAAGTACCCTTCTGCTACTGCGTTTGTTCGCCATCCCCCATGTCTTTTTAGAGTGAGAATGTCACTTCCAGCATTGACTAATAACGTAGCTGAAGTACGGCGGAAACTGTGTCCAGTATAGCCTTTCCAATCATCCAAATTTAAAAATATTGCAATTCTGTATGGAATTTTGGCAATTGTGTTTTTGCCAATTATCTGGTTTGTATATTTCCCTTTAGCATAAGTTACAAAAAATCTAGAATGACATATTTTAGGGACGTACAGTCCAGATATTTCTATACATATCCAAGACAGATACTCCGTTTAAAATCTCATTTGTTATTGTAAATGTCCTTTTGGATATTAGTTTTTGAGTCAGGTGTTTGCACCACCAAAATATCGCCTTTATCACTGATATCCTCAAGTACCATTTTAACTAATTCATCGCTACGACATGCCCCAGCAATTCCAAATATAAGCACAACCTGAAAAAGGAAAATGCACTTATGCTAACTGCCTAAAATGTCACTTAATTGTCATATATATACTTGCTAATAAAAAATGCTGCGTTATATGTATGTATTACACAGGAGCTAAAGTGCCATTTCCTTCCGTGATATTGATTCTCCGCTTCGCGTCGGGCATCAAACTATCCGCGGGAGGAAATTATGCACTTTTCTTCCTTGTCATACAAATAGTTATTTATTATTAATCACATTATTTATTTTGAATATCATTTTATAATAGAAAATTTTGCTTTTTCTGTACAGAGTAGCACTTTGGTTTTGGGAGTTTTTCAAAAACTATAAGAGATAAATTAATATTTCTCTAATAGCTTTCGAGGAACCGTCTACTACCAAAAGATACTGGATACCCTACAGTGGCGGCTGGTGAAATTTAGGTTATGTCATATCTTGGTATTGGAGCATGAGACCGCAAGCGATACTTTAAGACATAACTATCCAAAGTAAATAAAGAAGTTTGCAGAAAAATATTTGCGATTGAAGTTGAAAAAAATTGTGTGCTTCACCCAGCTGGTTTTTTAAACGCTTTGTAAAATATTTGGAAAACGTATTTTTTCAGAATCAGGAGGGAAATATATTGACAGATTTCAAATTTCTTAAAAAAATATTGATTTTTCATAAAGTTACACCTATCTGAAATTTGCACAGTGAAAAAAATTAATCTAAAATAAAATTTCAAAACAATGTAAACTTTATAAAACAAGATTTTTTGAAAACATTTGAAATCTGTCGATATGTTTTCCATCTGATTCTGAAATAAAATGTTTTGCAAATATTTTACAAGTTGTTTAAAAATAATCACTTTTTTTCAAATTTTTTTCGCAAATTTCAGTCACAATTTTTTTTTTCAAACTTCATTTAGTTTTGATAGTTATATGCCTTAAAGTATCGCTTGGGTCCAGTGCTCCAATACTAAGATATGACAACCTAAATTTCAATTGCTAAGCCGCCACTGGTATCCATAATTAAGACAAGTTACCTGTGAACTTATGGATATTATATTAGTTCATTAACTAGAAAGTCAGTGAAACTTCAATCAAGTGAATTCTTTTATTGACGACTAGTGAAGTGTTTATTAGAGAAAAGTATTCTGTTTGTTAATGATAGAGGCATATTTTGTATATATATATATATATATATATATATATATATATATATATATATATATATATATATATATATATATATATATATATATATATATATATAATTCGTTTTCCGGGTATACTCCCGCGTAGGTGATAGGCCCCGAGAGGGACCGTGGTTGTCTGAACGACGTTTCGTTCGAGTTACCAGAAGCCGCAGTAAGCAGTTATCTGTTAGAACCTGAAGATGGCAGATGAGATTCTGCCGAAACGTCGTTCAGACAACCACGGTCCCTCTCGGGGCCTATCACCTACGCGGGAGTATACCCGGAAAACGAATTTAACATTCACCACCCGCGAAAACCTGAAAAAACAATATATATATATATATATATATATATATATATATATATATATATATATATATATATATATATATATATATATATATATATATATATATATATATATATATATATATATATATATATATATATATATATATATATATATATATATAAATAAATTCGTACATTTATCGTAAGTACAGTGGCTTACTAATGAAAAAAGCCAGTTTAATTCCTATTAGCAATTGGTGTCAGAATTCTCATTTTACTTGCCACAAAGAAGTGGTGGAGTAGTCTCATATACAGATGAACTTGTTACCAATACAAAATTTTTATTGTAGCTAGTAAACTTTTTTCTCGAGTGTATATAATGGGACAAAATCTCAGAACAATATGTGCCCCATAATAGGTATATGCCCAATATTGGTTATAATTATTTTGAAGATATATGAATTACACTGATAGGTCCTACATAGGCGAAATATAGATTTGTACATATTGAGAGAAAATTTCAGAACAATATATGCCCAATATTGCTCATAAATGTCATATATTGGGCTGTCATTCAATATTGGGCCTATATGATTTGAACATTGGTCCAATATTTTGTGCCGCTGGGACTGTGAAATCTCACAAAACCCGCAGTGAAATTCCGTTTCAGATCGTGTCGAGCTGTGAACAATACGAAAATAAACTAGAGAGGAATTTTATTTGTCGGTCGAACAAACCCTTAGAAATCGTCAGCTTCTTGACCAAACGATATAGTATTAAAGGGTTGTAAAATTAAACGTGACATACTTTCAATTCACTTACATGAGACAAAACCCTGGAGGTCATCTTATTTCGCAAATAATTCAGTATCTAGTAACTTCGATACTTAATTTTCGATTTCTTTTCGTTTGTTAATTGAATATTACAGTAAGTCGAGTGTTCCGTTTGGTACACTTAGTGGATCATATGAAATGCACGTGGTTATAAAATTATGGAAGATTATTATTTTAATCTTTTAATAATATCACGTACATATTTGTGGTGATTAAAAAAATTCTTTATCGTGTCACTGTTTTTTTATTCCTTTTCAGTTATATAGATTCTTATATCTTCTATCATATTTAAAATAACAACGTCAATATATTTATTCAGTTGCAGTTGTTTTGTTTGTATCGTATATATTTCTTGGAATAATTTTGTCACGTTATCCGCATTATGTTACTGATTTAAAAATAATTACTGAAGATTATTGAGGTTGCAGTCAGTGGTATAAAGTAACCTTCAGCTAGATAAAAAAATACTCGTTGTTTGTCGAGCTTTCGGAAATGTTTATTTCCTTTTCAAAGACAACTTCAATAATATGTAATGTGTTAATATTAATATAACAGTAATTATAAGTTAATACTTGTTAACTTGAGGTGGTGTCATTTAATAATATAAAATAAAATTCTCTTACATTAATAATAACAATAATAATTTGAGGGGTGCAAAATTCGGACGGGCAACCTCCTCGTGGTGCGCTCTGCATAACAGACATTGGCCGTGGACTCTTAAGATTAATCGTTTTTTGAGGGCCTTTCACTCTGGTTACAACTACACGCAGAGGAAGGAGGTTCATACACTGCCGTCTGGCGAAAGTTTTCAACTCATGCACTGAGAGAAATCGACCAAATAAAATGTTTTGCTAAGATGATTTGCATTATCATAATTATTTTTTTTATTAAGACAACAGTATCATCATCTAAGCGTAAGAAAACCTGTTTTGCTAATGAGCTTTTGCAACCTTAAATCTTTGATTTATATCCTAATAACAGCACTCACTTAAACTAACTGAAATTTTTTTTGACAACAATGATCGGTATAATCAGCATGATTTATAATGAGGATTAACTTTTTTGTAAAATAACATTTCTACTGGCCTCGCACTCAGAGCCCTAAAAATTATCCCCTATAACAGATAACTCTGTACATATGCAAAATAAGATGTTTGCTGAAACAAAACGATCTGTTCCTAATATTTAAAAGAGCAAAACTAGCAGTACAAAGTTTTGATACCAAATCAATGCGGGTTTTTTATTTACGATATGTATTAAGCTGAACACCGACACATTTTGTATTTGATTCTTCTCTTATGGAAGTGCCATTATGTTTAATAAGTAAGCTAGGATTATTTTTTTGTATGATTTTGAAACAATTAAATTGGTTTTAAATATATTTATCATGTGAGAATTAATGTAGCACCAGTAAAACATACTTTGTACGGTAGAATTTGCTAGTTCAATAATTGTTGATCCTTGTATATTTATCGATGCATCATCTGCGTATTGATACAAATCAAAATTCGGTGAGAAAGTAAGAGATTCCTTTATGTCATTTCAGTATATAAAAAAAGTAACGGAGCTAGTATTGCTTCTTGGGGTGCCTCTTCTTATAGGCTTAGCATCAGACATATAACAAGTAGACCTATTATTTCTTTTTATTTCAACAAACTGTGACTTGGACAAGAATGATTGTAACCATGGCTTTTGCTAGGCCTGCTATGCCATAGTATTATAGCTTTTTAATCAGAACTGAATAGTCCAACAGATCAAAGGCCTTTGAAAAATCAAAGAAAATGTCTAAAGTGCAATGGCCACTATCGAGGGCGTTTAAAATACCACAGAGAAAATGCTACACTGTCACTGTGATCGACTTGTTTTCTCTTGAGCCATACTGCGATTTACTAAATAATTTTGTTTCCTTTCTAGTGCATAGGCAAAACTTTGGCAGTTTTGAGTAGCCTGGGAAAGGTGGCTTGTTCAAAAGACTGATTTATGAGGTAGGTTAACGGGATGGCAATATGTTTGACAATATCTTTGATAATAGACCGTGGAATGTTGTCTAAACCTGATTTTTTTATAGCTTTAGATAATATTATATCGATTAATTCTTTTTCACAGACATCATTTGGATAAAATGTGCTTAGCACTTTTCTGTTTATAATATTAGGTTTGTTAGAAGATATATCTATAGAAGTTAAATGATGTGTACAATTGTTATTAAATATATTATATTGTACACAAAGAATAATCTCTTCTCATTAGGATACAAGTTTTGAGTTTAGTTCGAGTTGAAAAACCATATTCAATTAAGGGCTGTCCACCATTACATTACTTGATAATTGTTAAACGAAACAGATATTGTTAATTTTTACAGAATTAATTTTAAAATTCGAATAACTGATTTTTTTAATGAAATTTTTAAAAATTTTACTTCGTATTATGACTAAATTTTTTATTTTTTTGATTCCAACCAAATTTTGAATTTAGGCTTTTGAAGTGATTCTGAACAACTTTTCTTATACAAATTTTTCAAACCGTATATTTAGGAAATAATTCAAATTTTTTACAAACACATAATTGATAGGGTTTTTCCATCAAAAGTGGGACACTGTGTGTAAAACCTATTTTATAGTCATTACTTATAATTTAAACTTCAAAACAACGAGTCGCATCATTAATCACATAATTAAAAATACTAGTAAACTTAAAAGACAGTAATAGGCCAGATTTAGAATTCCTTCTTATCTTTTAATTTAAGGTTCAAACTACATTACTCATTATCATTATATTTCTTCAGTTTATGATCTCTAGTATGACATTGTGTAAAAAACGGAAAACCACGACCGGACAAAATGTTCAATGTAATTACTAATTATCAATAACAAATATAATCTGCATAAGTAACAATTAAAAGTGACTATAAAATAATAATAATAATAATAGTAAACAACAGCAATAATAATAATTTATGTATTTACACTACTGCTTTCAAAATTACAAAATTGTAGTAAAATCAATAATTAAGAAACGGTATATTATCTTTTATATCTAACTTATCTTTTCGTACTTCATTAAATTGCTATGCAAATAAATAAAAGTTATTCCCACAAAAGTAAACCTGTACGTGGGTAAAGCATTGCTTAATGACACACCTAATTTTATTTCATTATTTTTCTTATCTATTTCTTTGCATGGCTACAATTACCTAACAAATTTTTATTCATATCCAAAATTGATATAGGGTTAAAAAAACAATATATTAAATTCTGGTCGTGATATTTTGTTTAGAAATTTAAATTTATATAATATTCTTCATAACGTATTAGGAACATTATCCACATGCATGTTCCACACACTTTCCTCTCACAATCAATGGTCATATTGTAGAGTTCCTCTCGACGACAAGCGCCAGACATGCTCATTATTAATACAACTTTCAACATTAAAAACTTTTCACGTGGTACTTCTAGTAAAAAGCGTTCGACATCTGCTCTGTCAAAAACTTTAGATTTCTTAGTCCTATACCCAGTGGATTGTCTTTCCAAAAAGCTTTTACTTTTTGATAATTGGATACAACTACATTATTCTTTATATTCAAAACTGCTTTAAGCATCGAAAACTTGGACCAGAGACTTGAACATTTTAAAGTTTTTGCGTTTTCAGATAGATAAGTCAAAAGAACAGACTCAGATATGTTACTCACAGTTTCTGCTTACACCACTGCATAAATAAATCATATTCTTTTTCGTACAAATTTCTAGATTTCGCTGGTAATAAATTTAAAATTACAGCAATTGCTTGCTCCCTGATTTTCGGAGGAGTACCAGGAATGATATCTTCCTCTACTATCACTCATTTTGTTCCAAATAATAATTATTGTAAAGTAGAATGTGTCAAATGTGACGTTTAAATCGTTCAATATTTAGTTGTTTTATTATTGGAAACCAATAGAATTTAGTCATTACGACAAGGTAACTTTATCAATTTGCCGTATTTTTATAAAAGTATACTGTTTTCTAATTTCGAATGGCGATACAAAAATTTTGGATATAACTCGAGACTAAAATGTGTTTTTTTTTTATTCGTGTGGTTTATAGCACTCGCCCTCGGCTCGTACTATAAACGCCCCATTTATAAAAAAAACACCATTTTAGCCACTTGTTATATAAAATACTATTATTCATTTTGACATAGTGATTATTAAATGTTTGTGCAATTTCATTTCCATCTATAATTTTGTTTTATATTTATTTCACTTATGTTATTATTATTTTTTTTGTGCTATTAGTGTTTTCTTTCATAAATTTTCTTACTATTGTTTTATTTAGTTTGTTTCTGTAATTTTTGTATTTTTTTAATGAATCATCATATTTGCTTTTTTTGTACTGGCTATGCAATTTGTCTCTGACATGTATTGATTTTATTAAACCCTCTGCGATCCAGATTTTTTTTTACATTTTGTTTCATTATATTTTTTTCTTGTTGACAATTTTATAGCCTCTTTAATTTTATTTATATTTGTGTGGCTTTTCCACTGTATTTTGCATGTAAATATTTTCAAATGTATCTTGATTGAATTGTTTTTGTCAAATGCGTTTGTCTTATATTAATGTTATTATTGTCACTTTTTAATATTGTTGGATCATGGTCTGTTATTTTTGAATGTAAAATTATTGGCTGTAACTCATCCACTCTGATATAACGACTTTTAAAAAATATATGTTCAATACATTATTGGGAATTATTTTCGATCCTGGTGTACTAGTTGTTGTGTTCTTTATTAGTTACAAAAGTTTATAGTTCTTGAATAAATGAGAATGTGTTAATTGTATCTAGTTGATAGATAGCTCTAATCGATAATTTTTTGTTATTATCCATTGTTATTGTTATTCTAATACAATTTATATCTGATAAAATGACAATTTTTGCTTCAGATTTACATGCATTATTACACTATATTTTTTGTTTTTTCTTTATTATAATTTTTAAGTTAAATAGTTATTATTACCTATTAACCATGTTTCTGTTAAAATGATAATATCATGTAGATCATTAAATTCAGTCAAAAAAACTTCAAGTTCATTATAATTTTTTGATATTCTGGAAAATTGTAAACAAATTTGTTGTTTCTTTGAGGTGTGTTTTTAATTCTGGTATGGTACTTGCTTTAGTAGTTGTTATTTTTTCCATATTAAAATCCATTATTTAATACCAATCTAAGTAATACGGCTTACAATAAACAAAAGGGGCAGATTATTTAAATTAAAAGTAGGAAGTACAGAAAAATATAATACTACTAGCACTAGCTTACTTTCCAAAGGCATACAGTTAGTTTTTTGTTTGCCTTAATTGTCTTTCAGATTTACACTTTTCGCACTGCTTATCGAATTAGTTCTATACTTTTCTTCTTCTCTTCTTTTTTCGCTCCATCTGCAGATGGAGATTTCTTTTTTCTTGTCATTCTTCTTATTATTTTCGTAATTATTTATAGTTAGATTATTTTGGGTAATTTGTTCCGTGGTGTTCTTTTGAGAAACAAAAAGGATGCTTGTATCTGATCCTATTATGGATGGAATTAGTGGGGTCCTGCGACTTCTTCTATGCGTTACTGGTGACAGGTTCTCTTTATACATTTTTGAGGTTGGTTTTTCTATTTCTGTTTTCCGGAGTTGCTCTATCGTGAAGTGTTACCATTTATTTCCATTTTTTTCTCTTTATCTTCACTAAGTAAATTTTAGATCTTGCAATCCTGAGGTGATTGGTTAGTACTTTTTGGTTTTTCCATCTTCGGGGCATAAATCCTGGGAAATAAATATTTTCGTACCGTAATTTTTTACAATTTTTTAATTAGGTGTTTCTTTAGAAATGTTACAAATTCAACTCTTATAGGTGGAGTTCTATCACTCTTTTAATTGGTATTTGTTGTTTATAACTATCTTTTGCAGCTGGATACCTAGGAGCTGTTGTAGCTTGTTTAAGGTGAAGTGTAGCAGACTTGTGCCGCTTGGAACGTAAATCCAAAAATTGTGTTATTTCTTCTACAAGGTGTTAATTAAGTACATGCCAACACTTCAGGACGTTATTTCTTACAACATTTTAAGACGAAAAGTTCCTATTAACGTATGTCCGAAAAATGCTTCGTTACTGAGATACAGTGCTGAATTTTTTTTTTTGTTTTTTTCCATGTATTTTATACATTTTTAAAGATAATTGATTTAAATTTAGTGGACATATTACTTGTTACAGTCTCTATAAAATAACTTTAATGATTTCTGCAACAATCTACAGGGTTATACTTTTTTTAGGTGTCGTGAACACCTTTAAAACCTCCTGAATTTGTTTTTATGGCGACACTGTTTTTTTTTACTTAGTTCAATTCCTTGTTCTTTTCCAAAACTTTTTTTGCATATTGCATTTTTTTTTCGTATTTTGCACCGTTTAGGAGTTATTTGGCAAAATAAAGGAAAAGGCTGGTGCTGTTTAGAAGTTCGACATTTTTATGAGATTTAAAGGAAAAAACTTTTGAAAATCAAATTTATTTTTTTCTTGAATTCTGTCTAAACATTTTTAAGAAAAGATTTGAAATAAATAATAAAACACAAATTTCGGTCAAATTGCAAGAAGTGAGGACAAAACTATTAAAACTAAGAACTAAGCATAAAAAAATAGTCTAAAAAATCATCGTAACTGTTGGAAATGTCCTCCTCCTCTTAGTCTGAAAGCATCAACTCTTTTTCTCATCGATTGACGTACCTTTTGAAAAATTCTCGGAGTGTTTCTTATAATTTGGCATGAAGCTTATGCGATTTCTCAATTCTTCTTCATTTTGATAAGGTGTATTGTAAACTAGTCTTAAAGATGCCCCCTGAGTTCCTCCTCAACCTCTCCAACGATTGTTACAAGTTTCATCCAAAAATTAACGCGTCAGAACACTAAATGTGCAGATGCACCTTTGTGCATGAACACATCTGATTTCTTAAAATAGGGACATTTTCAAGCAAGATCGGAAGATTTTCTTCAAGAAAGCGAGTGCTGGATTGTCCATTAAGTCTCCTTGGAAGAAAAAAGGGCCCTAATAATTCCAGCCCACACATTAACTAAAAATTGTTCCTGAAAATGTGACTCCACAATTGCATGCGGGTTTTCGTCTACCCATAAATGATTATTGTGGAAATTTCCAATACAGTTTCGAGAAAAATTGGGTTGATCAGTAAGTAATTCTTGACGATCAAATAAGGGATTTTCAGCAAGTTTTGCAGAAGTTTATATTCAATGGAAAGTCACGAGGGAGTAGTGCTTGGAATCTTTGATTGTGATAGAGGTATAACAGATTTTCAACGAGAATTTTCCAAACAAAAAACATGACTAATATTCAGTGTTAGCGAAATTTTTCATGTGTTTGTTTCAGGATGTTCTTCAACTGTGTTTAAAACGGCGTCCTCAATATCTGGAGTTCTCACTGTAGGATGTGCTCCTGCAAAATTCTTGTTTTTTTTTAATACTTCGGGTTTATTTAATCCGCCTGTTATTATTATAAAATGTTCTTGTATCAGGTATTCTGCGATTTGGGTACCGCTCTTGATATATCCGTCTAGCTTGAAAAGAATTCCCATCGGCAAGTCCGTATGTAAAATATACATGTCCGCTAACTCAGCATTTGTAAAATCCACCATATTTTTACTTTCTTATACTTTTATACCTAATATAACGAAGTATGCAACTGCAAATTTGTCATATTATTATTCACCAAATCAATATAATAATAATAATAATAATAATAATAATAATAATAATAAGGGGTGCAAAGGACCGGCAACCTCCACGTTGGTGCACCCTGGACAGGCAGAGGTAACTCTGCCTGACTAATGTCGGCCGGGGGGTACCAAGGCTAACCACCTGGTACCCCTTCTACTTCGGGTTCCATATAACCTACGAAGAAGGGCTCCTCACGACCGACCCCAATCGGATGGGGGTCAGAGACAAGTGGGAGGGGCCTCACCGGAACGTCTCAATGATAACAACCGCAACGGACAAGGACGCTTTAAGTGGACGAGGGAACTTCGGGATGACTTGCTGACCTGCCGCGAGAGTAGCGAACCTGAGCGAAGGGGATACATGGCGCGATTGCATGCACTTTGGTGCGAAATGCATCCAGAGCATCGCGCCTTCTCTCAACAACATCTGAGAGATCAAGTATCCTTTCTGCTCAGGACAGGTTACGTAAGGGCACCCCGTCAGCTAGAAGAACTGCCAGCCGCAGTCCCACCGCGGCAATTACCAGCTGATGGGGAACATCCTTTAGAGTTCACCGGTGTAGACTTAAGGACGAGGGTTAGCCTTAACACCAGGGCTAACCTAAAGCCACAAGACCTGGCTAGAATGGACGCGGTCATCGATGAGGAAATTCCGGAAGAGGTAGACATCTGGCAAATCAACTGTGCCGTGTACAACGCCGCGAAGCAACTCGTCCCCCGTGAGAGGTCAACCAATCACGGGGTCGAGAAAGCCAAGCGGCGTGTACAAAAAATCGAGGGCAAGATACAGTCGGCCAGACAACACGCTTCTCGGATCCAGAGTGTGGTGGAATATAAGACGACTGGTAGAGTTTTTACTCCCAGGATCCGGCGCATAACTGCCGGATTAAGACGTCAACACCATACTCTAAATCTGACAGTGATGCTTACCATCAAGCAGCACTGTCTAGATAGGATCCGAGCGCTCATGGCGATAAAGAAAACATTGAAGAGGCGGGTGAGGAGTATGGAACAAAACAATTTGTTTCGTACGAATCCTTCCCGCCTCTTTCAAGAGCCACAGCGTGTTGTCGAGAATCCGCCGACTGTAGAAGATGTCGAAACCTTCTGGAAGGGAATCTACGAAACGCCGCGGCCATTCAATAGCGACACTCCATCAATTGCACACTTCGAGGCTCTGTGTCACAGACATCTTGAAGAGCCAGAAGAAGTGTGCCCGGCAATCAGTACGGAGGAAGTCCAACAAGCACTTGTTGGTACCAAGAACTTCGCTGCCCCGGGCCCAGACGGCATTAACAACTGGTGGTGGAAGAAATTTCCTTCCACTCACCGCCGTCTGGCGCGAGTTTTCAACTCATGGTTGAACGAGGGGCAGCAGATTCCGGACTGGTTCGTCGAGGGACGTACTGTGCTAATCCCCAAAAAGGGGGGATCTTTCCGACCCGAGGAATTATAGGCCGATCACTTGCCTTAACTCCTGCTACAAGATATTTACACGTATCTTGTATGCTAGGACGCTGAGGTCTGTTGATCCGGTCTTCCAGCAGATACACGAACAGCGTGGTGCCAAGAAGGGCATGGCAGGTTGCAAGGACAGCCTGCTGATAGACCGCTGTATTACACAGGATTCTGTGCAATACAAGCGGAATCTATCGATGGCCTGGATTGATTACCGCAAGGCATTTGATACAACATCGCACGAGCTATTGTTGTACTTGCTCGAATGTCTTGCGGTACCAGCACCACTAGTGAGATGCATAGAACAGCTGCTGCCGCTCTGGAAGACCCGCTTCACCATAACATCAGGTGCACAGCGGGTCACGACAGGGCAGGTGGCATTTAGGAGAGGAGTTTTCCAGGGTGACTCCCTGAGTCCTCTCCTCTTCTGCATCTCACTGCTGCCGTTGTCTGTTGGGCTCCGCCAAACCCGCGGATATCAATGTGGGCCACCCAGCGACCGGAGGCATAAGGTCACCCATCTATTTTATATGGATGACCTTAAACTTTATGCCTCCGGAGAGCGCGAACTACAAAACGCTCTTAGGGTGGTCGAAGAATATACGCGGGCAATTGGTATGGAGTTCGGGTTGGACAAATGTGCAGTCGTCCACCTCAAGAGAGGACGATGCGGGGGAATTTCCTGAAGACGCGCAGCTCGCAGACGGAAGCATCTTAAGACATCTGGATGCCGGAGAGACCTATACATATCTGGGTGTGCAACAAAGGCACATCCAGGATGTATCACAAATAAAAGATTCTCTCCGCGGCAAGTACAGACACCGCCTCCGAAAGATTTGGTCTTCCGAACTTTCGGGGAAGAACAAGGTGTCTGCAACTAATATGCTTGCCGTTCCGATTCTGCTCTACTCCTTCGGAGTAGTAAAGTGGAGGGTAGATGAGCTGCGTCAATTAGACAGAGATACCCGCAAGATGATGAATATTCACAGAAGTATTCATCCTAGATCGTCCGTTCCTCGTGTGTACCTCCCACGTCAACGAGGGGGCCGAGGACTCTTGGGCCTGGAGTGTACGCATGGCAGAGTAGTACTGAGTATGGCATGTAACATACTCAGGAGCTCAGATCCCCTCTTGCGGTTCGTAAAACATCACGAAACTGTAGGAGTGGGAGCAGGATTGTTTAAGGCAGCAAAAAGAGCTGCAGATGAACTCGGTCTCGCATTTGACATCAGGCGAGGAGGCCGGCGAGGTGCTGATGTTGAGTCAGTCACTGAACTTCAGCCAAATCGTCTGAAAGCCCGAATTAGAGCTGCCGAACAGGAAAATCTGTTTCGGCAGCACGTCGATAAACCCCAGCATGGTGTCTTCTATAAGAACATAGAAACACTGGGTTTATCGACCAGGCTGACCTTCGCCTTTCTAAGGTCAGCAGGGCTTAAGTCGGAGACCGAGGGATTCATTATGGCCTGCCAAGATGGTGTTATCAACACCTTGGTCTACCGTAGCCGCGTGTGGCGTGTAGAGGTTCCTGATATCAACTGCAGGACCTGCCATCAGGCGCCGGAATCGCTCATGCATTTACTATCTGCATGCCCCATATATGCGATTTCGGCCTACATCCACCGGCATAACGCGGCGTTACGAGTGCTATACTACCATCTAAGGCACTCGTACGGGGTAGACCAGACACCAGTGCTGCCTTACGTCCCCGGAGATATTGAGTCCGTTGTCGAGAACGAGAAATGCCGGATTTACTGGAACTACTCGTTCCCGACTGTCAGGCTAATCCAAGCCAACAAGCCTGACATAGTCCTCCTCGACCATCAACTCAAGGTGATGTATGTCATCGAGTTCTCGGCACCTGCCGAGAAAAACATCGCCTTGAAGGAGGAGGAGAAACGGACCAAATATCGCGATCTCCGGTACGAGCTCCAAGTGCTGTACCCAGGCTACTCGGTCAAAATGGTCGTCCTTATTATCGGTGTACTCGGAGGGATAAAGCCTACGCTGCTCTCGGACCTGAAGATCATACCGGCCTGCCAAAAATCAGCCGAGTGGCTGGCAGGCCAAATGCAGAAGGCGGTCATTCTGGGTTCTCTCCGTCTGCTTAGGGCACACGATTCCGGTGTCTACAGTCACTAACCCTGCGGGATGTGGGGAGTGGCTGTGGTTAATGTGCCGGCGCGACTCCCGTGAGGCGTCGGAGGCCACGGGAGGACTGTCCAGCGTCGGGCAAAAAAAAAAAAAAAAAAAAAAAAAAAAAAAAAAAAAAATAATAATAATAAGGGGTGCAAGGTCGGCAACCTCCACGTTGGTGCACCCTGGACAGGCAGAGGCTACTCTGCCTGACTAATGTCGGCCGGGGGTACCAAGGCTAACCACCTGGTACCCCTTCTACTTCGGGTTCCTTATGAACTAAGAAGAAGGGCCCCTCACGATCGACCCCAAGCGGATGGGGGTCAGAGACAGGCGGGAGGGGCCTCACCGGATAGTCTCAACAACGACGACATTGGCATTGTACACGGACGCTTTAAGTGGACGAGGGAACTTCGGGATGACTTGCTGACCTGCCGCGAGAGTAGCGAACCTGAGCGAAGGGGATACATGGCGCGAATGCATGCACTTTGGTGCGAAATGCACCCAGAGCATCGCGCCTTCTCTCAACAACATCTGAGAGATCAAGTATCCTTTCTGCTCAGGACAGGTTACGTAAGGGCACCCCGTCAGCCGGAAGAATTGCCAGCCGCAGTCCCACCGCGGCAACTACCAGCTGATGGGGAACATCCTTTAGAGTTCACCGATGTAGACTTAAGGACGAGGGGTTAGCCTTAACACCAGGGCTAACCTAAAGCCACAAGACCTGGCTAGAATGGACGAGGTCATCGATGAGGAAATTCCGGAAGATGCCGACATCTGGCAAATCAACAGTGCCGTGTACAACGCCGCGAAGCAACTCGTCCCCCGTGAGAGGTCAACCAATCACGGGGTCGAGAAAGCCAAGCGGCGTGTACAAAAAAATCGAGGGCAAAATACAGTCGGCCAGACAACACGCTTCTCGGATCCAGAGTGTGGTGGAATATAAGACGACTGGGAGGGTCTTTACTCCCAGAATCCGGCGCATAGCAGCTGGATTAAGACGTCAACACCATACTCTAAATCTGACAGTGATGCTTACCATCAAGCAGCACTGTCTAGATAGGATCCGAGCACTCATGGCGATAAAGAAAACATTGAGGAGGCGGGTGAGGAGTATGGAACAAAACAATTTGTTCCGTACGAATCCTTCCCGCCTCTTTCAAGAGCCACAGCGTGTCGTCGAGAATCCGCCGACTGTAGAAGATGTCGAAACCTTCTGGAAAGGAATCTACGAAACGACACGTCCATTCAATAGCGACACTCCATCAATTGCACACTTCGAGGCTCTGTGTCACAGACATCTTGAAGAGCCAGAAGAAGTGTGCCCGGCAATCAGTACGGAGGAAGTCCAACAAGCACTTGTTGGTACCAAGAACTTCGCTGCCCCGGGCCCAGACGGCATTAACAACTGGTGGTGGAAGAAATTTCCTTCCACTCACCGTCGTCTGGCGCGAGTTTTCAACTCATGGTTGAACGAGGGGCAGCAGATTCCGGACTGGTTCGTCGAGGGACGTACTGTGCTTATCCCCAAAAAGGGGGATCTCTCCGACCCGAGGAATTATAGGCCGATCACTTGCCTTAACTCCTGCTACAAGATATTTACACGTATCTTGTATGCTAGGACACTGAGGTCTGTTGATCCGGTCTTCCAGCAGATACACGAACAGCGTGGTGCCAAGAAGGGCATGGCAGGTTGCAAGGACAGCCTGCTGATAGACCGCTGTATTACACAGGATTCTGTGCAATACAAGCGGAATCTATCGATGGCCTGGATTGACTACCGCAAGGCATTTGATACAACGTCGCATCAGCTATTGTTGCACTTACTCGAATGTCTTGCGGTACCAGCACCACTAGTGAGATGCATAGAACAGCTGCTGCCGCTCTGGAAGACCCGCTTCACCATAACATCAGGTGCACAGCGGGTCACGACAGAGCAGGTGGCATTTAGGAGAGGAGTTTTCCAGGGTGACTCCCTGAGTCCTCTCCTCTTCTGCATCTCACTGCTGCCGTTGTCTGTTGGGCTCCGCCAAACCCGCGGATATCAATCTGGACCACCCAGCGACCGGAGGCATAAGGTCACCCATCTATTTTATATGGATGATCTTAAACTTTATGCCTCCGGAGAGCGCGAACTACAAAACGCTCTTAGGGTGGTCGAAGAATATACGCGGGCAATTGGTATGGAGTTCGGGTTGGACAAATGTGCAGTCGTCCACCTCAAGAGAGGACGATGCGGGGAATTCCCTGAAGATGCGCAGCTCGCAGACGGAAGCATCCTAAGACATCTGGATGCCGGAGAGACCTATACATACCTGGGTGTACAACAAAGGCACATCCAGGATGTAACACAAATAAAGGAATCTCTCCGCGGCAAGTACAGACACCGCCTCCGAAAGATTTGGTCCTCCGAACTTTCGGGGAAGAACAAGGTGTCTGCAACTAATATGCTTGCCGTTCCGATTCTGCTCTACTCCTTCGGAGTAGTAAAGTGGAGGGTAGATGAGCTGCGCCAATTAGACAGAGATACCCGCAAGATGATGAATATTCACAGAAGTATTCATCCTAGATCGTCCGTTCCTCGTGTGTACCTCCCACGTCAACGGGGGGGCCGAGGACTCTTGAGCCTGGAGTGTACGCATGGCAGAGTAGTACTGAGTATGGCATGTAACATCCTCAGGAGCTCAGATCCCCTCTTGCGGTTCGTAAAACATCACGAAACTGTAGGAGTGGGAGCAGGATTGTTCAAGGCAGCAAAAAGAGCCGCAGATGAACTCGGTCTCGCATTTGACATCAGGCGAGGAGGCCGGCGAGGTGCTGATGTTGAGTCAGTCACCGAACTTCAGCCAAATCGTCTGAAAGCCCGAATTAGAGCTGCCGAACAGGAGAAACTGTTTCGGCAGCACGTCGATAAACCCCAGCATGGTGTCTTCTATAAGAACATAGAAACACTGGGTTTATCGACCAGGCTGACCTTCGCCTTTCTAAGGTCAGCAGGGCTTAAGTCGGAGACCGAGGGATTCATTATGGCCTGTCAAGATGGTGTTATCAACACCTTGGTCTACCGTAGCCGCGTGTGGCGTGTAGAGGTTCCTGATATCAACTGCAGGACCTGCCATCAGGCGCCGGAATCGCTCATGCACTTACTATCTGCATGCCCTATATATGCGATTTCGGCCTACATCCACCGGCATAACGCGGCGTTACGAGTGCTATACTACCATCTAAGGCACTCGTACGGGGTAGACCAGACACCAGTGCTGCCTTACGTCCCCGGAGATATCGAGTCCGTTGTCGAGAACGAGAAATGCCGGATTTACTGGAACTACTCGTTCCCGACTGTCAGGCTAATCCAAGCCAACAAGCCTGACATAGTCCTCCTCGACCATCAACTCAAGGTGATGTATGTCATCGAGTTCTCGGCACCTGCGGAGAAAAACATCACCTTGAAGGAGGAGGAGAAACGGACCAAATATCGCGATCTCCGGTACGAGCTCCAAGTGCTGTACCCAGGCTACTTGGTCAAAATGGTCGTCCTTATTATCGGTGTACTCGGAGGGATAAAGCCTACGCTGCTCTCGGAACTGAAGATCATACCGGCCTGCCAAAAACCAGCCGAGTGGCTGGCAGGTCAAATGCAGAAGGCGGTCATTCTGGGTTCTCTCCGTCTGCTTAGGGCACACGATTCTGGTATCTACAGTCACTAACCCTGCGGGATGTGGGGAGTGGCTGTAGTTGATGCGCCGGCGCGACTCCCGTGAGGCGTCGGAGGCCACGGGAGGAATGACCGGCATCGGATATTCCGAAATAAAAAAAAATAATAATAATACATCCAGAGCATCGCGCCTTCTCTCAACAACATCTGAGAGATCAAGTGTCCTTTCTGCTCAGGACAGGTTATGTAAGGGCACCCCGTCAGCTGGAAGAACTGCTAGCCGCAGTACCACCGCGGCAATTACCAGCTGATGGGGAACATCTTTTTAGAGTTCACCGGTGTAGACTTAAGGACGAGGGTTAGCCTTAACACCAGGGCTAACCTAAAGCCACAAGACCTGGCTAGAATGGACGCGGTCATCGATGAGGAAATTCCGGAAGATGTAGACATCTGGCAAATCAACTGTGCCGTGTACAACGCCGCGAAGCAACTCGTCCCCCCGTGAGAGGTCAACCAATCACGGGATCGAGAAAGCCAAGCGGCGTGTACAAAAAATCGAAGGCAAGATACAGTCGGCCAGACAACACGCTTCTCGGATCCAGAGTGTGGTGGAATATAAGACGACTGGTAGAGTTTTTTACTCCCAGGATCCGGCGCATAGCTGCCGGATTAAGACGTCAACACCATACTCTAAATCTGACAGTGATGCTTACCATCAAGCAGCACTGTCTAGATAGGATCCGAGCGCTCATGGCGATAAAGAAAACATTGAAGAGGCGGGTGAGGAGTATGGAACAAAACAATTTGTTCCGTACGAACCCTTCCCGCCTCTTTCAAGAGCCACAGCGTGTTGTCGAGAATCCGCCGACTGTAGAAGATGTCGAAACCTTCTGGAAGGGAATCTACGAAACGCCGCGTCCATTCAATAGCGACACTCCATCAATTGCACACTTCGAGGCTCTGTGTCACAGACATCTTGAAGAGCCAGAAGAAGTGTGCCCGGCAATCAGTACGGAGGAAGTCCAACAAGCACTTGTTGGTACCAAGAACTTCGCTGCCCCGGGCCCAGACGGCATTAACAACTGGTGGTGGAAGAAATTTCCTTCCACTCACCGCCGTCTGGCGCGAGTTTTCAACTCATGGTTGAACGAGGGGCAGCAGATTCCGGACTGGTTCGTCGAGGGACGTACTGTGCTAATCCCCAAAAAGGGGGATCTTTCCGACCCGAGGAATTATAGGCCGATCACTTGCCTTAACTCCTGCTACAAGATATTTACACGTATCTTGTATGCTAGGACGCTGAGGTCTGTTGATCCGGTCTTCCAGCAGATACACGAACAGCGTGGTGCCAAGAAGGGCATGGCAGGTTGCAAGGACAGCCTGCTGATAGACCGTTGTATTACACAGGATTCTGTGCAATACAAGCGGAATCTATCGATGGCCTGGATTGATTACCGCAAGGCATTTGATACAACATCGCATGAGCTGTTGTTGTACTTGCTCGAATGTCTTGCGGTACCAGCACCACTAGTGAGATGCATAGAACAGCTGCTACCGCTTTGGAAGACCCGCTTCACCATAACATCAGGTGCACAGCGGGTCACGACAGGGCAGGTGGCATTTAGGAGAGGAGTTTTCCAGGGTGACTCCCTGAGTCCTCTCCTCTTCTGCATCTCACTGCTGCCGTTGTCTGTTGGGCTCCGCCAAACCCGCGGATATCAATGTGGGCCACCCGGCGACCGGAGGCATAAGGTCACCCATCTATTTTATATGGATGACCTTAAACTTTATGCCTCCGGAGAGCGCGAACTACAAAACGCTCTTAGGGTGGTCGAAGAATATACGCGGGCAATTGGTATGGAGTTCGGGTTGGACAAATGTGCAGTCGTCCACCTCAAGAGAGGACGATGCGGGGAATTCCCTGAAGATGCGCAGCTCGCAGACGGAAGCATCCTAAGACATCTGGATGCCGGAGAGACCTATACATATCTGGGTGTGCAACAAAGGCACATCCAGGATGTATCACAAATAAAAGATTCTCTCCGCGGCAAGTACAGACACCGCCTCCGAAAGATTTGGTCTTCCGAACTTTCGGGGAAGAACAAGGTGTCTGCAACTAATATGCTTGCCGTTCCGATTCTGCTCTACTCCTTCGGAGTAGTAAAGTGGAGGGTAGATGAGCTGCGCCAATTAGATAGGGATACCCGCAAGATGATGAATATTCACAGAAGTATTCATCCTAGATCGTCCGTTCCTCGTGTGTACCTCCCACGTCAACGGGGGGGCCGAGGACTCTTGAGCTTGGAGTGTACGCATGGCAGAGTAGTACTGAGTATGGCATGTAACATACTCAGGAGCTCAGATCCCCTCTTGCAGTTCGTAAAACATCACGAAACTGTAGGAGTGGGAGCAGGATTGTTCAAGGCAGCAAAAAGAGCCGCAGATGAACTCGGTCTCGCATTTGACATCAGGCGAGGAGGCCGGCGAGGTGCTGATGTTGAGTCAGTCACCGAACTTCAGCCAAACCGTCTGAAAGCCCGAATCAGAGCTGCCGAACAGGAAAAACTGTTTCGGCAGCACGTCGATAAACCCCAGCATGGTGTCTTCTATAAGAACATAGAAACACTGGGTTTATCGACCAGGCTGACCTTCGCCTTTCTAAGGTCAGCAGGGCTTAAGTCGGAGACCGAGGGATTCATTATGGCCTGTCAAGATGGTGTTATCAACACCTTGGTCTACCGTAGCCGCGTGTGGCGTGTAGAGGTTCCTGATATCAACTGCAGGACCTGCCATCAGGCGCCGGAATCGCTCATGCACTTACTATCTGCATGCCCTATATATGCGATTTCGGCCTACATCCACCGACATAACGCGGCTTTACGAGTGCTATACTACCATCTAAGGCACTCGTACGGGGTAGACCAGACACCAGTGCTGCCTTACGTCCCCGGAGAAATTGAGTCCGTTGTCGAGAACGAGAAATGCCGGATTTACTGGAACTACTCGTTCCCGACTGTCAGGCTAATCCAAGCCAACAAGCCTGACATAGTCCTCCTCGACCATCAACTCAAGGTGATGTATGTCATCGAGTTCTCGGCACCTGCGGAGAAAAACATCACCTTGAAGGAGGAGGAGAAACGGACCAAATATCGCGATCTCCGGTACGAGCTCCAAGTGCTGTACCCAGGCTACTCGGTCAAAATGGTCGTCCTTATTATCGGTGTACTCGGAGGGATAAAGCCTACGCTGCTCTCTGAACTGAAGATCATACCGGCCTGCCAAAAATCAGCCGAGTGGCTGGCAGGCCAAATGCAGAAGGCGGTCATTCTGGGTTCTCTCCGTCTGCTTAGGGCACATGATTCTGGTATCTACAGTCACTAACCCTGCGGGATGTGGGGAGTGGCTGTAGTTGATGCGCCGGCGCGACTCCCGTGAGGCGTCGGAGGCCACGGGAGGACTGACCGGCATCGGGAAACCGAAAAAAAAAAAAAAAAAAAAAAAAAAAAAAAAAAAAAAAAAAAAAAAAAAAAAATAATACATAAGCTCTGTGCCACAGACATCGTCAAGAGCCAGAAGAAGTGTGACCGGCAATCAGTACGGAGGAAGTTCAACAAGCACTTGTTGGTACCAAGAACTTCGCTGCCCCGGGCCCAGACGGCATTAACAACTGGTGGTGGAAGAAATTTCCTTCCACTCACCGCCGTCTGGCGCGAGTTTTCAACTCATGGTTGAACGAGGGGCAGCAGATTCCGGACTGGTTCGTCGAGGGACGTACTGTGCTCATCCCCAAAAAGGGGGATCTCTCCGACCCGAGGAATTATAGGCCGATCACTTGCCTCAACTCCTGCTACAAGATATTTACACGTATCTTGTATGCTAGGACACTGAGGTCTGTTGATCCGGTCTTCCAGCAGATACACGAACAGCGTGGTGCCAAGAAGGGCATGGCAGGTTGCAAGGACAGCCTGCTGATAGACCGCTGTATTACACAGGACTCTGTGCAATACAAGCGGAATCTATCGATGGCCTGGATTGATTACCGCAAGGCATTTGATACAACATCACATGAGCTATTGTTGTACTTGCTCGAATGTCTTGCGGTACCAGCACCACTAGTGAGATGCATAGAACAACTGCTGCCGCTCTGGAAGACCCGCTTCACCATAACATCAGGTGCACAGCGGGTCACGACAGAGCAGGTGGCATTTAGGAGAGGAGTTTTCCAGGGTGACTCCCCTGAGTCCTCTCCTCTTCTGCATCTCACTACTGCCGTTGTCTGTTGGGCTCCGCCAAACCCGCGGATATCAATGTGGGCCACCCAGCGACCGGAGGCATAAGGTCACCCATCTATTTTATATGGATGACCTTAAACTTTATGCCTCCGGAGAGCGCGAACTACAAAACGCTCTTAGGGTGGTCGAAGAATATACGCGGGCAATTGGTATGGAGTTCGGGTTGGATAAATGTGCAGTCGTCCACCTCAAGAGAGGACGATGCGGGGAATTCCCTGAAGATGCGCAGCTCGCAGACGGAAGCATCCTAAGACATCTGGATGCCGGAGAGACCTACACATATCTGGGTGTGCAACAAAGGCACATCCAGGATGTGTCACAAATAAAAAGATTCTCTCCGCGGCAAGTACAGACACCGCCTCCGAAAGATTTGGTCTTCCGAACTTTCGGGGAAGAATAAGGTGTCTGCAACCAATATGCTTGCCGTTCCGATTCTGCTCTACTCCTTCGGAGTAGTAAAGTGGAGGGTAGATGAGCTGCGCCAATTAGATAGGGATACCCGCAAGATGATGAATATTCACAGAAGTATTCATCCTAGATCGTCCGTTCCTCGTGTGTACCTCCCACGTCAACGGGGGGGCCGAGGACTCTTGAGCTTGGAGTGTACGCATGGCAGAGTAGTACTGAGTATGGCATGTAACATACTCAGGAGCTCAGATCCCCTCTTGCGGTTCGTAAAACATCACGAAACTGTAGGAGTGGGAGCAGGATTGTTCAAGGCAGCAAAAAGAGCCGCAGATGAACTCGGTCTCGCATTTGACATCAGGCGAGGAGGCCGGCGAGGTGCTGATGTTGAGTCAGTCACCGAACTTCAGCCAAATCGTCTGAAAGCCCGAATTAGAGCTGCCGAACAGGAGAAACTGTTTCGGCAGCACGTCGATAAACCCCAGCATGGTGTCTTCTATAAGAACATAGAAACACTGGGTTTATCGACCAGGCTGACCTTCGCCTTTCTAAGGTCAGCAGGGCTTAAGTCGGAGACCGAGGGATTCATTATGGCCTGTCAAGATGGTGTTATCAACACCTTGGTCTACCGTAGCCGCGTGTGGCGTGTAGAGGTTCCTGATATCAACTGCAGGACCTGCCATCAGGCGCCGGAATCGCTCATGCACTTACTATCTGCATGCCCTATATATGCGATTTCGGCCTACATCCACCGGCATAACGCGGCGTTCCGAGTGCTATACTACCATCTAAGGCACTCGTACGGAGTAGACCAGACACCCGTGCTGCCTTACGTCCCCGGAGATATTGAGTCCGTTGTCGAGAACGAGAAATGCCGGATTTACTGGAACTACTCGTTCCCGACTGTCAGGCTAATCCAAGCCAACAAGCCTGACATAGTCCTCCTCGACCATCAACTCAAGGTGATGTATGTCATCGAGTTCTCGGCACCTGCGGAGAAAAACATCACCTTGAAGGAGGAGGAGAAACGGACTAAATATCGAGATCTCCGGTACGAGCTCCAAGTGCTGTACCCAGGCTACTCGGTAAAGATGGTCGTCCTTATAATCGGTGTACTCGGAGGGATAAAGCCTACGCTGCTCTCGGAACTGAAGATCATACCGGCCTGCCAAAAACCAGCCGAGTGGCTGGCAGGTCAAATGCAGAAGGCGGTCATTCTGGGTTCTCTCCGTCTGCTTAGGGCACACGATTCTGGTATCTACAGTCACTAACCCTGCGGGATGTGGGGAGTGGCTGTAGTTGATCCGCCGGCGCGACTCCCGTGAGGCGTCGGAGGCCACGGGAGGACTGACCGGCATCGGGAAACCGAAAAAAAAAAAAAAAAAAATTATAATAACCTGCGGAGAAAAACATCACCTTGAAGGAGGAGGAGAAACGGACCAAATATCGCGATCTCCGGTATGAGCTCCAAGTGCTGTACCCAGGCTACTCGGTCAAAATGGTCGTCCTTATTATCGGTGTACTCGGAGGGATAAAGCCTACGCTGCTCTCGGAACTGAAGATCATACCGGCCTGCCAAAAACCAGCCGAGTGGCTGGCAGGTCAAATGCAGAAGGCGGTCATTCTGGGTTCTCTCCGTCTGCTTAGGGCACACGATTCTGGTATCTACAGTCACTAACCCTGCGGGATGTGGGGAGTGGCTGTAGTTGATGCGCCGGCGCGACTCCCGTGAGGCGTCGGAGGCCACGGGAGGACTGACCGACATCGGGAAACCGAAAAAAAATAATAATAATAATAATAAAGGGGTGTAAAGGACCGCCAATCTCCTCGTTGGTGCACCCTGGACAGGCAGAGGCAACTCTGCCTGACTAATGCCGGCCGGGAGTACCAGGGCTAACTACCCTGGTACTCTTAATGCCATGGTTCCATATAACCTAAGAAGGGCCCCTCACATTCGACCTCAGTCGGATGGAGGTCAAGGACAGATGGGAGGGGCCTTGCCGGACGGTCCTAACGATGACGAAAATGCAAATATACATGGACGCTTTAAGTGGACGAGGGAACTTCGGAATGACTTGCTGACCTGCCGCGAGAGTAGCGAACCTTAGCGAAGGGGATACATGGCGCGATTACATGCACTTTGGTGCAAAATGCATCCAGAGCATCGCGCCTTCTCTCAACAACATCTGAGAGATCAAGTATCCTTTCTGCTCAGGACAGGTTACGTAAGGGCACCCCGTCAGCTGGAAGAACTGCCAGCCGCAGTACCACCGCGGCAACTACCAGCTGATGGAGAACATCCTTTAGAGTTCACCGGTGTAGACTTAAGGACGAGGGTTAGCCTTAACACCGGGGCTAACCTAAAGCCACAAGACCTGGCTAGAATGGACGTGGTCATCGATGAGGAAATTCCGGAAGATGTAGAAATCTGGCAAATCAACTGTGCCGTGTACAACGCCGCGAAGCGACTCGTCTCCCGTGAGAGGTCAACCAATCACGGGGTCGAGAAAGCCAAGCGGCGTGTACAAAAATCGAAGGCAAGATACAGTCGGCCAGACAACACGCTTCTCGGATCCAGAGTGTGGTGGAATATAAAACGTCTGGTAGAGTTTTTACTCCCAGAATCCGGCGCATAGCAGCCGGATTAAGACGTCAACACAATACTCTAAATCTGACAGTGATGCTTACCATCAAGCATCACTGTCTAGATAGGATACGAGCGCTCATGGCGATAAAGAAAACATTAAAGAGGCGAGTGAGGAGTATGGAACAAAACAATTTGTTCCGTACGAATCCTTCCCGCCTCTTTCAAGAGCCACAGCGTGTTGTCAACAATCCGCCGACTGTAGAAGGTGTCGAAACCTTCTGGAAGGGAATCTACGAAACGACGCGTCCATTCAATAGCGACACTCCATCAATTGCACACTTCGAGGCTCTGTGCCACAGACATCGTCAAGAGCCAGAAGAAGTGTGCCCGGCAATCAGTACGGAGGAAGTTCAACAAGCACTTGTTAGTACCAAGAACTTCGCTGCCCCGGGCCCAGACGGCATTAACAACTGGTGGTGGAAGAAATTTCCTTCCACTCACCGCCGTCTGGCGCGAGTTTTCAACTCATGGTTGAACGAGGGGCAGCAGATTCCGGACTGGTTCGTCGAGGGACGTACTGTGCTTATCCCCAAAAAGGGGGATCTTTCCGACCCGAGGAATTATAGGCCGATCACTTGCCTCAACTCCTGCTACAAGATATTTACACGTATCTTGTATGCTAGGACACTGAGGTCTGTTGATCCGGTCTTCCAGCAGATACACGAACAGCGTGGTGCCAAGAAGGGCATGGCAGGTTGCAAGGAAAGCCTGCTGATAGACCGCTGTATTACACAGGATTCTGTGCAATACAAGCGGAATCTATCGATGGCCTGGATTGATTACCGCAAGGCATTTGATACAACATCGCACGAGCTATTGTTGTACTTGCTCGAATGTCTTGCGGTACCAGCACCACTAGTGAGATGCATACAACAGCTGCTGCCGCTCTGGAAGACCCGCTTCACCATAACATCAGGTGCGCAGCGGGTCACGACAGAGCAGGTGGCATTTAGGAGAGGAGTTTTCCAGGGTGACTCCCTGAGTCCTCTCCTCTTCTGCATCTCACTGCTGCTGTTGTCTGTTGGGCTCGGCCAAACCCGCGGATATCAATGTGGGCCACCCAGCGACCGGAGGCATAAGGTCACCCATCTATTTTATATGGATGACCTTAAACTTTATGCCTCCGGAGAGAGTGAACTACAAAACGCTCTTAGGGTGGTCGAAGAATATACGCGGGCAATTGGTATGGAGTTAGGGTTGGACAAATGTGCAGTCGTCCCCCTCAAGAGAGGACGATGCGGGGAATTCCCTGAAGATGCGCAGCTCGCAGACGGAAGCATCCTAAGACATTTGGATGCCGGAGAGACCTATACATATCTGGGTGTGCAACAAAGGCACATCCAGGATGTATCACAAATAAAAGATTCTCTCCGCGGCAAGTACAGACACCGCCTCCGAAAGATTTGGTCTTCCGAACTTTCGGGGAAGAACAAGGTGTCTGCAACTAATATGCTTGCTGTTCCGATTCTGCTCTACTCCTTCGGAGTAGTAAAGTGGAGGGTAGATGGGCTGCGTCATTTAGACAGAGATACCCGCAAGATGATGAATATTCACAGAAGTATTCATCTTAGATCGTCCGTTCCTCGTGTGTACCTCCCACGTCAATGGGGGGGGCCGAGGACTCTTGAGCCTGGAGTGTACGCATGGCAGAGTAGTTCTGAGTATGGCATGTAACATCCTCAGGAGCTCAGATCCCCTCTTGCGGTTCGTAAAACATCACGAAACTGTAGGAGTGGGAGCAGGATTGTTCAAGGCAGCAAAAAGAGCCGCAGATGAACTCGGTCTCGCATTTTTCATCGGGCGAGGAGGCCGGCGAGGTGCTGATGTTGAGTCAGTCACCGAACTTCAGCCAAATCGTCTGAAAGCCCGAATCAGAGCTGCCGAAACGGAAAATCTGTTTCGGCAGCATGTCGATAAACCCCAGCATGGCGTCTTCTATAAGAACATAGAAACACTGGGTTTATCGACCAGGCTGACATTCGCCTTTCTAAGGTCAGCCGGGCTTAAGTCAGAGACCGAGGGATTCATTATGGCCTGCCAGGATGGTGTTATCAACACCTTGGTCTACCGTAGCCGCGTGTGGCGTGTAGAGGTTCCTGATATCAACTGCAGGACCTGCCATCAGGCGCCGGAATCGCTCATGCACTTACTTTCTGCATGCCCTATATATGCGATTTCGGCCTACATCCACCGACATAACGCGGCTTTACGAGTGCTATACTACCAACTAAGGCACTCGTACGGGGTAGACCAGACACCAGTGCTGCCTTACGTCCCCGGGGATATTGAGTCCGTTGTCGAGAACGAGAAATGCCGGATTTACTGGAACTACTCATTCCCGACTGTCAGGCTAATCCAAGTCAACAAGCCTGACATAGTCCTCCTCGACCATCAACTCAAGGTGATGTATGTCATCGAGTTCTCGGCACCTGCGGAGAAAAACATCACCTTGAAGGAGGAGGAGAAACGGACCAAATATCGCGATCTCCGGTACGAGCTCCAAGTGCTGTACCCAGGCTACTCGGTAAAAATGGTCGTCCTTATAATCGGTGTACTCGGAGGGATAAAGCCTACGCTACTCTCGGAACTGAAGATCATACCGGCCTGCCAAAAATCAGCCGAGTGGCTGGCAGGCCAAATGCAGAAGGCGGTCATTCTGGGTTCTCTCCGTCTGCTTAGGGCACACGATTCTGGTATCTACAGTCACTAACCCTGCGGGATGTGGGGAGTGGCTGTAGTTGATGCGCCGGCGCGACTCCCGTGAGGCGTCGGAGGCCACGGGAGGACCGATCGGCATCGGCAAACCGGAGAAAGAAAATAATAATAATAACAATAAACTTCTTTACTCAAATATAAATGTATATACATTTACATCTAAATGGGGCGAAGTTTAACTCATAGGTTACTCTTACACTTAACCCCTAACATATTCATAGTTATACAAAAAAGAAGAGAAAAAATGCAACAACAGATTATTATTAAAATTCCTGATCAAATATTTTAAAAAGATATGATAACTGATACGAAACTATACAATGTATCATGTAAGTATACATAATACATATTACCAAACTAATAATAACAAATAAGTAGTAATAAAAAGTGAAAATAAGCCACAAAATATATTTTAAAATGATTTGTTTACCTAAAACATTTGGTTGAACAGCTCATTTTTTATTTTTTTATGAAAGATATGAACTCCATAACATTTAAAAGAATTGTTTATAGCATTATACAAACGGACAGAATTATACGTAAACGATCTTGTGTACAATGTTGTTTTATATGGTGGCATAGTTAAGGTGCCCGTAGATCTAATATTTAAATTGTGTATCTGGTTACGGGTTATTCATTTGTTTCGTAAATATTCTGGCATTAATGTAATTAACAAGCGATGTATAAAAACAGAAAGGTGGAGTTTCCATACTGAATCCAATTTAAATTTATCAGTAACATGGTCAAATTTCCTTAAATTATAAATAAAATGACAACATGTATTTTGTGCTTTTTTGTAGGTGATTTCTCGTAGCACCATCTAGGCAGGGATAATAAACAATGTATTGCATTAATAAAAAATAGGTAGAACGATTGATTGGCATAACTTTTTCCTCAAATGAATGTTTAATATTTTTTTGTTCGTGAAAATCAGTTTTAGCGATAAATAAGATTTTTGAATTAAGTTATTAACGTGTGTTGTAAATGTATGTCAAAGAGAACCCCTAAGTTTCTTGCTCATTCGATGAAATCTATTACTTCATTTCCAATTTTAATTATCATACTATTTTTGAGTTCTTTATATTTATATTTAGAACAAAACAACATATCCTTAGATTTTTCTGGATTTAGCTTTAACTTATGGTCATCATAATATTTATTAAGTTACTCTTAAGTCATCATTAATTAGTTGACTTGCTTGCTAGTAAATTTCCCGTTCAAAACTAAGGCTTAACTGGCTATCATCGGCATACGATTGTATATTACATGTTACAATAGAATTGTATATATCGCTTGTGTAACTTGCTTGTGGAACTCCTGATTTTATTATCTGAATAGAATAATTTACCTAAATAAGATTTCAGTTAGTAAACAAATAGGGTGACCCACAGAAGGTAATCCTTGGAAGTGGGTACATCAAATTGATTACTAAACTGCTTTAGAATATAGAGATTATAACA